>PVIH01028939.1:0-14416 GCA_004025045.1 Sigmodon hispidus | reverse complement strand
CACTGAGTAGGCCAGGGTGAGTTTGGACGTTAGTCCTCCTGTTTCTGTGCCTCCACAGTGCTGGGACTCCAGTGGTATGGCAGCAAACTCAGTTTGGTGGTGGTGGGATCCAACCCACAAGCTATGTAAGTCCTCTACCATCTGAGCTACATCTCCAAACTGGGTCAGAAGAAGGCATTCAGTGTTCTGAAGCTGCAGTTAGAGGTGGTTGTACATCACCTGCCACTTTCAGTGCTGGGAACAGAACTGGAACAAGCATTCGAAGCACTTGAAGCCTTACCCCCTAGCTACTTTTGATAAAAGGTGTTTTTCCATTAATATTGTGCAAGATCAAAGACTATGTTCTCTTGTCAAGTTCTCGTGGAAGCTCCTGCAAGTGAAGAATATTAAGTGATATTAGCCTTTCTGAGGGTTTCATTTATTGTTGCAGTGTAGCATATAAAAATTGCTTTTAAGTGAGTTGGTTATTTATCCCCCTTAATTTTAATTGTTTGAATTTTAAGAATTGTATGAATTAATTTAGGGTGCTGGAGAGATAGCTCAGTAGTTAAGAGCACTGGCTGATCTTCCAGAGAACCTAGGTTTAATTACCAGCACCCACATGGCAGCCCACAACTCCAGGGCATCTGACACCTTCACAGACATAAATGTATGCAAAACACCAGTGCACATTTTAAAAAAAATCTTTAAAAAAGAAAAGAATTTAGAAAGATCTGGTGTCCCTTTACGTAGTTTAATCAAAGGTAACTTTTTGTAGAACTGTAAGTTAATAGTGCGATCAGAAAATGAAATAGGCAGGGGTCTCAGAAATTCCATTACCTGTTAGGATTAACAGTGTTTAACATATCAACTGCCCCAGCCCCGAAACTCTATAGCCATTAGTTTTTCTTCATTTCTATAATTTCATCACTTTAGGAATGTTACATACAGGGCAAGCAGGAGGCTGAGCCAGGAGGAGTATGAGTTTCAGGCCAGCTTGAACTTGGAGAAACTTAAGAAATTAGCCATTTTGAGGATGTATAGTGCCTTCATATAGCAGTTTTACCTGCTCTGGAGTTACTGTGTGAGGGTAATATAGTTACAGCTGCCCCTCTTGCTTAACACTATGAAATTTATTCTCTAGCCTCTTACAAGTTTCAGTTCACCTGTGCCTTTAGTGTGGAGTACGTTTCTTGTAAGCAGCATACAGTTGGGTTATGTATTTTAATGTGCTCTGTTGAGCTTGTCTTTTATTGACAGATTTACTTATATTTAATCAAATTATTGATTATTAAGGTTTGGGATTCAAGCTCTATGTTTACTCCTGTTCTCACCCATTTCGTGATTCATTCCTATATAGTATGCATCCTGTTGTCAAGGATCCTCCTCCTCCTCCTCCCAGCAGTGGATGTGCAAAACCACAGAAAACATGAAATATGCAGTGCTACTAAGAATACTTCATAATTCTAAACTTAAGAATGTTTTTAATTTCTGGAATCTCCTGCACTATAATTTTGGATCTCAGATGACTCAAATAACCAAAACGGGAAAGTGAAAGCTAATGATGAAGGCAGTGTTGTATATTCCTTGGTAAAAAATGTGACCTCGAAGATGGACTTGACAGTACATGCATATTACTGTATATGCACGTGCTTGTTTGTGTTGACAGACAGAAGCCTACAGCCTTTCTTTTGACTTCCTAAGGACCTTGCTGACCAGTTCTTAGCAGCCAAACATACTGCTTCTCTATCACTTCATAGAACTCCTCCCTCTTCTTCCTCTTTGATCCAGTTGGAATGACTATAACTTGTGCAAATAGCTCCTAGCTTTCAGTTATTTTCATGTCTTATTAAAATCTAATAATTTCTTCTCTTTAAGCAACTGTCAAAATTTCTGTGGAGATTTGCTATGGAATAGTATTATGTATTATAAGAAGAGAAATCAACCTTTCTATGTTAAGTTGGTTGTACAATGTTTTAAATTACCCCAATAGTAGAATTCTGTACCTCTTTATATTAAAAAAATACAGGCCAAGAAAACCAGGTAATACATTATAATATCTCTGTCTGCTCGTTCAAGAATCAGTATTGTCATTTTAAAATTTTGTGTGTGTGCAAAGAAGTCAACCTATGAGATGGCCACATTTTTGAGATGGTCTTTCATGACTGACTGGCTATCCAGTAAGCCTCAAGGATGGTTGTTTGTGTCTCTCTAGTGCTGGGATTACAAGTGTGTGCCATCGTGTCCAGTTTCTTATATGGGTACTTGGAATGGAACTTGTGCTCTTATGCTTACATGATGGGTACTTTCTGGATTGAGTCATCCCTCCAGCCTCTTACTGTAAATGATTTCCAAGGAAAAGTTTCCTTGGCTGTGTAATGTCCTGGCTGTTCAGAGGCTTACCTAATCTTAGGGTTGGATTGTTTTCTTCACAGGATGATGATTTAGAAGACAATGAAAAGAATTTCTATGAATCTGATGATGAAGAGAAAGAAAAGAGTGATAAGAAGAGGCCATATACTATGGATCCTGACCACAGACTATTAATTAGAAACACAAAGCCTTTGCTTCAGAGCAGAAATGCAGCGGTATGTTGAGCTAGGAAAGAACTGTTTCACAAATTTAAAAACCAAATGATTTTTAAAATACTGAGCATGTGACTGGAGTGTTCATAACAGCAGACACATGTGATGTGTAGTTGGAAATGTGTGGGATAGAAGATAAAACTTTAGAGACCCATGTCTGTATTCTACATGCTTTTTAGCAGTTTTTGGTTTTAGACATGCAAAATCAGAATTTGATGAGAATACATACCTTGATAGTCCAATTTACTAATTTTCGTTTTCCTGGTAGTGTTAACTGGCTTGTTCAAAGACAAGCTCACTTTGGGAATTGATTGAAATGGATTGATGTGTATTAGATCTTATTGAAGGATGTAGGTGAGAGTATCTGAGAATAACAGGTATGATAGTTTTCCATAATGTTAAAGTTGTCTGGTGGAGTTCTTAAGAGACTATATCATCACGTTGGCCGGGAATGTAGCTCAGTGGTGGGGTGCATGCCTTCCATGTCTGAGGCCTCCAGCCTTATAGTAATAAGCCTAATTGGAATTGTTAGTATTTAAAAATGATCTTTGTTTGAGTCTCACGGGCTTTTGCTTATTTGTTAGATATCTTCTGTTTTAAATAACCTTAAACTTTAGACAAATACATATTAAGACATACAGACCAGGAAAACTAGGGAATACATTATAATATCTCAGTCTGCTCATTCAAGAATCAGTATTATGCCTTAGTACACTTATTCCAGATCTTTTTCTTCTGTGTAAACAAATACATTTGCAAATGCTGGTATGCATGTATTAATACTAACCAAAAGAAGTTATATTTTACAGAGTTTTTAGAATCATTTGTAGAATGCCCTTGTGGGTGTGTCTGATTGCTTTTTAGAAA
Source organism: Sigmodon hispidus (assembly GCA_004025045.1). NCBI lineage: Eukaryota > Metazoa > Chordata > Mammalia > Rodentia > Cricetidae > Sigmodon > Sigmodon hispidus. Next base: position 10,985 of record PVIH01028939.1, on the reverse strand, counting down.
AGATTTAGTTGTTTAATTTTATGTGTGTGTTTTGTCTGTTTATATGATGTGTACCATACACTTGCCTGCACATCCATCCAGGTGAGAAGAGAGTTTGTAGATGGTTATGAGCCACTATTCTCTGCAATACCAAAAAGTGCTCTTAACCACTGAGCCATTGCTCCAGCCCATGACCACTGCCCTTAGTGTCATTGAATTCATTGTTTTTACCCTGTGTTTGCTGTTGGCATTATAGGTAAAGGCTAGACAGATTGAAGTTAAACATATGTCTAAATTTGCCATAATTAAGAAAATAATGATTAATTTTCTTCATTTAGTAAATTTTCAAATGTAAAGAACTTCACTTACTACTTTTTTTTTATACTTGCCTAAGACTTTAGCCTTAGAAGTTTGCATACTTAGCAATTAGCAGAAATTTTTGTTTCTATTAGTAATGTGATTCTGAATCATCATTCAAAAGCCCAGTCATAGTAAAACACGAATTCATTGATACTGTTAAATACATGTTTGTTTTAGTGGATCTAGTCTACTTAATAACTGTCACTCACTGTCTAAGACTATTATTAATTCACTGTTAGCTTCATTTTGTCTTGGGAGTTGGTTTATGATTCAGATGCTTGCTGACTATGCTAGGTATTGAATCCTAAGGTACTTGGTTATTTCTGTGCATATTTGGGGTTCCTGCTTATTTGCTAGTGCACCAAATAGGCTGCCATGGTTCTGAGTATATTATGTTAGCTTGCTTTATATAAATTTAAATGAAGCCTGACTTTTGAAGAATTATGAAGATTAAAAAACAATAATCTTATTCTTGCCAGATGTAGTAGCTCATACCTTCAATTCCAGCATTTAGGTTGTAGAGGCAGGTAGATCTCTTTGAGTTAGAAGCCTGCCTGGACTACATAAGGGAGTTAGTTTCAGGTCAGCTTAGACTACATAGTGAGACTCAGCCTCAAAACAAAGAAACAGAAACATTGCTGGATGTGTGTGTATACATGTGTCTTTAATCCCTGCACTTGAGAGGCAGAGGCAGGCTGGCTGACCTCTGAGTTCAAGGCCAGCCTGGTTCTTCATAGAGATGTCTCAAAAAACAAACAACAAAACAGAACAAAGAAATACATGCCTATTCTTTAGTTTGAAGAGAATTTTAGGAATTTGTTTCAGAAAGCTTGATGGATGGGGTAGTGACTGCATTGGAGGCAAGCCAGAAGCAGAAGACTAGGGGATGGTGACATAGGCAATTAAGAAGAGTGTTCAGTATGGGGCGTTTTCATTATGAGCAGGATTATGAGCAGGTGTGGCTTGAATTCTTTTAGCCAGTCTGGATTTTGGAGTTGTGAGAGTTTTCCTAGAGGCTTTTTACAAATTGGCCTTCAGATTTCAGATGTGGCACTGATGAAACCTTAAGCCTTTGATTTTATAGATAATGAGGCAAAAGGGAGGTCATTTTAGTGCTTTTGGATTTGACAGTGGCTTGACTAATGTATTCAAAAGGTGACATACCAAGTTCTAAAGCTGTGTAAGACAGATGGAAAGTACATTTTCCATCTTGCATTTGGGTTTGGATATCTTAGACTTTGAGAGCATAAAGTGAGGAAATGATATATTCTAGAATTCCCAGATTTTATCTGAAAGCCATAAAGCCAACTTATTATTTTTTAAATATTACAAAGAATGTATTTAGGACCCTCTAAGCTGTCTTTAAAAATGATTTTTAGCTTACAAAGAATGTCTTTAGCCCAAACACCTTGGTGTGTGATGTGCTATCTAAGCGTGTCTGAAACTCTAGCTGCACTATTCTGAACTTGGTGGACTTAGCAGAGCTGAGTTAGTGTTTATTTGGCTTCTGAACCACTTTGTCGCTGTGTCTCAGCGATCCACACACTAAGCTAGATAGTGAATCTGAGTGTAGAGGCATGCCAGAGGAACATGGCATCAGCTTTACAGTTGTGTGGAGCACGGCCAACACCCTTTACTTCACACAACTTGGTGCTTACTCCTCCCCACATTCTGGCATGGTTTAAAAGTCATGCTTGCCTCCCTTTAGAACTTCTGTGTGACCACGCAGCAGCATTCAAAGAGGTAGCTTGAAAGGGTTGGGGTTTGTTCTTGTTGTTGTTTTGCCCAGGGCTATTATCACCATGGGCAATTCATTTATCTCACTCCACCTCCCCAGGCCCCCCCCCATATGCTAGTTCACTGTCAGTGCTATATAAATTGCCATAATCTAGGTGGATGAAAAGGATAGGAGTTTATTGCATTCCAGACAGCCTGGAGACTGAAGTCAAGTGTAAATAGGCTGAATCCCTCTTGAGGATCTAAAGGAGATGCTATCTCTTTCCTCATCTGAATATGGTTTCAGGTGATCTTTGCAGTTCTTGGCTTACAGATAAATCACTTGCTTCTCTGCTTTTGTCCTGACATTGCTTTTTTTCTGTACCTTGTACAGACACTAAATTCAGGGCCTCTTCTCCTCAGAAGAGTCTTGTCTGATACCCACTAACATCCTAATGACATCAGCTACATTCTGCTCTCAAATACAAGGAAAAGCCACTTCAACCCCCCCTACAAAGACTTGGGCATTTCATTTCCCTTCATAGGAATCTGAAGGTCTTTGAAGGAAGCAAACCTGGTGTGGGGGTGCATGGAATACTGTTGCTTAGATGCTCACTGTACCTCTTTGGTCCTTTCTTTCAGGTAGTTATGGCCGTTGCTCAGCTGTATTGGCACATTTCACCCAAGTCGGAAGCTGGCATTATCTCTAAATCCCTGGTGCGCTTACTTCGTAGTAATAGGTAGGTCTTGGCTTACGTGTGCCTTTTTCTTTTGTATTCTGTCTCCTGAGCCTCAGAGAGATAGTTGACTGTTTCATAAACAAGGTCTCAGAATTAATGGGTTATTATAAAATGATCTCAATCTTAATGAAAAAAGGAAGTCTTTAGCTTCAGGTCCAGAGAGATTAAAGTATGTTTTGGCATAGAGCATGCCTTTTTCTTTGCTGAGTCTGGCCTTTTTGAAGTTTTAGTTACTTTGGAAGCACTGAGAACTTTACTGAAGTGTTTTCAGCTTGTTCACAGTTTGTTAGATCTGACCTTAGAGTGGTGAGTGGTGCTTCTCATCCTCCCAGCACCGTGACCCTTTAATACAGTTCCTCATGTTGTGGGGACCCAAACAGAAAAGTTTTCCTGCTACTTCATAATTATAATTTTATACTGTTATGAAACTCAGTGTAAGTATCTGTGTTTTCCAATAACCTTAGGTGACTTCTCTGAAAGGAGTGTTTGGCTCACCAAGGAGTCATGACGTACAGAACTGTTGCCTTAGAATAATACAGAGACCATGTCATGTCCTGTGGCAGAATATAAAACTAAAATGTCCAATCACTAGTTTCTTCTGTTTTAAAAAGAGATGTTTCTGTTTTGATTTTGTGTGTGTACATGTGTAAGTGATAGTATGTGCATATGTGTTAGTAGGGCTGTATGTGTATGTGATTTCTGTGCACATGTGTGTCTCTGGAACATACAGAGACCAGAGGAGGATGTCTGGTATTAGGCTGAGACATTCGTACTAAGTTGGAGCCTCCTGCCTCACCCTCAGAGAGCTGGAGTTCCAGGCTCACAGGTGTCACTCTCAGCTTTTGTATGGGTGCTTGGGATGTGAATACTCTTCATGTTTGCACAACAAGCCGTCCAATCTGCTAAACAGCCCCTAAGAGTAGCTAACTAGAAAATAACTACTCCCTTTAAAGAGCCCTGTCCTCTTATTTTCCTGAATGGGTGGAACATATCACCTTTTAAAATTTCCTTCTGTATAATTCAGTAGTTCAGATCAGCAATTTCAAATAATCAAACAACTTAAAAAGAATTTTCATGATAAGTTTTTTCATTAGAGTTTTAAAGTTAGTATTAGAGTTTTATTATATTTAAAAATATCATTTTTCTATTGTTCAGTGTACTCTAGACATTTTATAGTGCTACCTGTTCGATTTAATTGTTTTCTTTTCTTTAGTGCACACCTGCACTAGCTGGCATGGGAAGATTTCTGCTGATTTTGTCCCTAACTCCTAGGGCCACAATCCCAGCCCTTGCTCATATACTGCTATTTGAGAAACAAGTCAGAAAGCGGTTTCATTCAGTATTGCTCTCCTTCACTTTATCTCTAACCCATTTTTTGTTACCAGCTCAGTAATTTTTTTTCAGTGCATAGTTTAAATGCCATTAGAAAGATCTGGGATGGTTCTTTGATTTATATGGTCCTTATGGTCCTTACCAGATTAATGTGAATTTAATATCAGATTCTGTTCCTTTATTAGATATTTGGACTTAGGGATAATATAATGTGACTTTTTAAACCAGGCTTCATTTTGATTTATGATTGAATGGCACTGTGAATCCTCTGATAAGAATTTGGGTTAGCACTATGATTACATTTTCTTCATTTATTTTCCTTCATGTGCTAAGCAACAATATTGGCCTTGTACTTTAGAGGTACAGTATTATAAAATTAATTCTAACTCTATCTCATGATATACTTACTACATGTAATTTTTAGTATTGTAGGGTGAAAATGCATTGGAAAGAATATGTAAAAACCCCATATTTACTAAAACCTTAGTGTGTTGTATTTAACAATTTTGTTCACACTGAGTTGTTTTTTTATTACAGACTTTCAATGTGTTATTTTCTCAAAGGTGTTTCATTGCATATACCTACTGAAATTTCTTTTAACTTCTAGGGAAGTGCAGTATATTGTCTTACAAAATATCGCAACTATGTCAATTCAGAGAAAGGTATGTATATTTTGAACATTTAATTCAAAGAAGTAAGCAAGTAACTATTGTGATAAATGTACTTACATTTTTATATATATATATATATTTTGGCCTAGGGTATGTTTGAACCTTATCTGAAGAGTTTCTATGTCAGATCCACTGATCCCACCATGATCAAGACACTGAAGGTCCGTATGCTTCATCCAAGATCTCTAGCAGTTACATACTTTGAGAGAATATTTCAGTAGCTACTAGCATCTGTAAATGATGGTATTTGTGTACATGAGTGTGTTCAGGTGTGCAGAAGTCAGAGAACAACCTTGGGTATCATTCTTCAGGGGCCATTTTTTTGGGAGGTGGGGTAGGACAAGTTCTCTCAGTGGCCTGGAACTCCCCAAGTAGCTGTCAAGTCAATGCCTCTGTCCCCCAGCTCTGATAACACAATTGTACACTACATACCCAATACTCTGTATGTGCATAGGGATCAATTCAAGACCTTGTGTTTTGCATTTTGCCAGCTGAGCTATTTCCCCAACTCTGTAAATTAATAGTCTTTTTAAAAAAAATATTTAAAAATTGTTCTTTATTCATTGACTGTATTATTATGGGTTGGTTATTGTGTTATTCAGATGCATAGGTTACCTATATCTCAGATAACTTGAAGTGCTGAAAGAGATAGGCACATACACAGATAAATTTATTAATTTGTTTTAAATAGACAAAGGAGATTTGATTAAATCTTGTACTAAATAAAAGGGTGGAAATGATTCTATGGGAGATTTGTGAAAAAATGATATTTGGAAGGATTTAAAATAACATTTTTGTGGCTGGTAGGGTGTGTGAGTGTTGTGAAGAAGGGCTGGGAGCAGACTAAGCAGTTTTGTCGGCACAGAGATTATGGAAGCCCTGTGGTGTAAAGTGTAGCAAGGGCTGTAGAGTGTGATGGTGAGAGTGTGGCCTTCGAGCAGTAAGTGCCTAGAAATAAACACAAGCATGGGAGGGACATTTCTGCATACTATGTGCTATGCCAGAGACATTAAAAACTAATGGCAAAAAGAATAGACATTCTTTAAATATTGACACAATATTATTCTCATGGAAACTGCGTTTACTCACAAGGAAATTGGTGAGTCACAAACAGTATGAAATTTTTATCAACAACAAACTCCTGCTTTATAATGATATGATATTTCAAGTAAAAAGTGTAAGCTAAAGGACTGGATATTTTTATAGCGGGGGAGTAACAAAATGGTTTATTTGATGTTGAGTTGAATGTTTGCATTTACATACTTTTAAGTAGTTAGTAGAACATAAAGGAGTTGTGTGGAAACAAAACCTTGATGTTAATTTCTTAATTATTCTGATCTTGTCTCATTCTATCAAACCTGTCTTTATTCATAGGCAGCAATATTTGGGGATTATTTTGTATCTTTGCATCAGTATGGCAACTATCATATAGGTTTTTAGTGAAAAACAGTTCTCTCTATTTTAAAATAGATTTGAGGATTTTTTTTTTTTTTAATGAAACAAAGACTGGTTTTGTTTCAGTGATAGGATGTTTGATTAGCATGCTCAAAGACCTAGGTTAGTTCCCAGTACTGCTAAAAAGAAATAACGTTTTTAAAATTTAAAATTATTTTAAAAATAACTACTCCATGTGTTAGTGCTGGCCTATAATGCTAGACTTCAGAGGGAGAGACAGTAATATTTGGTCATTAGTTACATAGTAAGTTTGTAGCCTGCCTGGGACTTTGTCTCTCCTTGTAATAAAAACATTGTTTTGTGAATAGTCTTATCAAAATAAAATGACTAATTAAGCTACATTCTTAGAGAACAGATTTTGAACAGATATAGCAAAATAAGTGATAAAGTAAGTTTTCACAGAATATATATAAAGAACTTCTTCTATAGTCTGTCCTTTTTAATTGGATTGTTAATATTATTTACTTTTAATGCAATACCTGATAAGACTGTGCTGTTAGACATCTTGAGTTGTGTTTTCTGTTGATCTTATATGTTTGTGCCCACCTTTAGAATAATTAAATATTTTTTATGTGTAAAACATATTTCTAGCAACCTCAGTGGAGATAGACTTTTAATTTCCGATTTCTTACATTTATAGATTCAAGAATAGAGGTTGAAATTGAGTGTTTGGTAAGGCAGGATATGAGAACCAATCAAGAAAATTAATTGGTATCTGGAAAACAGAAGTATTACATGAAGGGCAAATTGTTTTCTAACTTTATTAATAAAAAATAAAAGTTGAGCTAACAAATTGTTTAGGTTAATTAGACATAAATTGTAAAATTAAGACAATTAGTGAAAATGTGGGATTCTTTTTCTAATTATTTTTTTAAGAATTAGGTAATTATCTTGTCTTTGTAGACTTGAGAAAACAAACTAAGACCACCTCAAGAATACAGAGCCTTAAATCACACAACAGTTATTTTTTTTCTTTAAAAATCAACTTTCAATTAGATGTTTAGTCTCTATTAAATTCACCTTTTGTATTTGTGTTTTAAATGTCTGCTTTCTCTTTTTCTCTATTGTAGCTTGAAATTTTAACAAACTTGGCAAATGAAGCCAACATATCTACTCTTCTTCGAGAATTTCAGGTTTGTATACAATGTAAATTATTGTTTCTAAAATACACTCAGTTTTAAGTTGAATATGCCTCCTACTCAATCTAGAAATATGGAGTTGTATAAATAAAACAGATTAAGGAAAGGATCAGCAACTGGGAATTTTTCTCTTTTCAAGAATAGACATTAATTGTAAATGTAAAATAATACTATAACGTAAAATACATGGTCTTATGTTTTTTTTTCTGTTCATAGCGTTAGAAAGACTGGGTTAGAAAGTTAAGGATTCTGTTGACACTGCCACCAGAAGCTGTCCTTTCTGTGCCCGAAAGCACTTTCTGTGTCTGTGAAAACACGTCATTTGTTACCTGGTTCCTCTTGTCTAATTGACCTGCGTCTTTTTAGACTGCCTCTTTGACTTCAGCTATGTTACTGGAGCACTTAGAAACACTTGATGTGGGGAGTGCTCACTCCAGCAGGGTGTTTTCTTTTAAAGAGCTGAGCTGAGCTGGCCACCTTGAAGCCCAGCAACCTGACTTCCGTCTCCAGGACCCACAGTTGTAGAGGGAGAGAACTGATTCTGATTAGCTTATTTACTTCCCTGGTGTTAGTGTAAGTGAGGATAAAAGGATCACCTTTGGAGCCTTCAACGATGTGCACAGTAGCAATAAAGCCTGCCCTTCTTCTTCTTGTCAGCTTTCAACATTTAGAAATTTAACAAATTCTGTGTCCACAATTTTCTGTAAGCCCACTCTGAGTTTCCTTTTACCTCTATACAAACACCATGGCTTATTTTTTAAATTACGTTATGTTATATACTTTGGCCAAGAGTACCAGAATGTTTCTGCATGCCCACAATTATTTTGTTCCTACCTGGATTATTGAACTTTTATGCTATATGCTTTTTTTCTAGAAAACTTAGTGATAAAAGTAGAATGCTGTAGAGCCCTTCTCATGTGGACATGCCAGAAAATTGAGTTTTTCAATTTTCTGCTCTTAGGCTAGAGATTGTTGTTTGAGTTTTAATTTGACATCACTCACATCATCTTATCTTATTCTCTTTTCCCTTGTGGTGTGATGGAGGATGGAGTTACCTTGTGTACATGTCCAGCCCCCCCTCCCCAGGACAGCAGGAGGCACACCTGTGTTGTGGAGTTGTCAGCCTCTTGTAGGACATGTTCATCCACTAGCTTACTGTGAGCCTGTTGTATAAGATCCATTTCTCAATGAAACTTTAAATTCGTCCTTTTTCTGTGTCTCTCTATTTTCTTTATGCTTACTTATAAATTTCCCATAGCTTGTGAGTGAAATAGGGATTTTTCTCAAAAACTCTAATGCATTCATTTTAATTATAGCAATTAAATTATCTATTTGGGATAGACTAGTCCTTGAAGCCTTAGTGAAGCACACGTCACTACATCCATTGGACCTTCACTGTTGCTCTTAAACTGTCCCAATGGCAGATGGCCCATTACCAGCATGTTGGTTCTTTTTTCCATTTTTCTGAACTTGTAGTGTCTTAAAAGATGGCCCCTTTTCTCTGTGAGCTCACAGGTACTGCTAGTTAAATGAACTGAAATCTTCACAGAGCATGTTCCCAGCATCTTTTCAATCAAGTTTTCAAGCTAATTGATGTCTTTGGATGATGCTTCACACTCTTGGTTTTGGGGCCTCCAGTCCCTGGCTGCAGGTGAATAACCCTGGCTTAAAATGTGCCTTTGCTATAGAAGAAGCATGTTACATAGAGAAAAATGAACTGAGTAATCACTGGACTTCTGCTGGGCTTGAGAGAGGACTGTGTCTTCCAAGTCCTTTCACCTTGGCAAAACTATCACAATTAGTTTGTATTTACTCGATTATTCCAATGTTGAAACTAAACTGTTTTAGACATACGTGAAGAGCCAGGACAAACTGTTTGCAGCAGCCACTATTCAGGCAATAGGCAGATGTGCAACTAGCATCACTGAAGTCTCCGACACGTGCCTCAATGGCTTGGTCTGTTTGCTCTCCAACAGGGACGGTGAGTTCACACTTTCATTTTATTCTCTTATAATTTGTGATTGGATTTTTCAGTATGGCCTGCAGCTGTAGTCTTTTATGTATTATCTTTTGGGGGTTTCCTGTACATCAGTATACTCACAATAAGTAGCAACTTTATTCTTGATTTGCATGTAAACTCATTGTTAAAAAAATGAATGAGATAATTGATGGAATTTGCTCTGTCCCAATATGACAATTTATCGTACTCATTCACTAAGCACTGCCTTTATACCTTTTCTGCAAGTTCCCTATGACTGTCTCTTACTGCAAGGAAGCCATGCACAACACTGACTCTCCTGCAGAGGGTGCTAGAAGCAGGCAAATGACTTTACAACCTGGAACAGGGGCTAGACCAAAACATTGGAGCAGTGAACCCTCCGCCTTTCAGTCCTTACCATCGAAGACAAATTAGACTTAGAAGTCCTCATGTGGCACAGCTTCACATGTTCTCAAGTATTACTTTAGTGTTCTCAGACACAGGATAGCAAAAATTGTCATGTAAATGTTACACTGCTCGGTACTGAGCTGCTAGTTCTCACTGTGCTTATGATTTGTGAAGAAGATGAACCAGTTAGAGAAAAACAAGTTAACTTCACACCTTTACAAGATTTCCATTATAATTCTACAGTGTATTAAAATGAGTGTTTTCTTAGGGAATGTATAAGCTGTGTAAAATCTTTGAAATTATTTATTGTTTTTTATATATAATTACATTATATCTTGATAACAGATACGTTTGAGAAAGTACTCATGAAGTTAAACATAATAAAAATTGGTTATATTTGCATTTTATTTGAAGAATAACTTTTTACTACGTATTAATTGGTCAACAGATCTCCATACATAGATATTTCCAGATATTTCTAGAAAATGCTATTGTGTTATGGTAAGTACTAATAGGGAGCTCATAAAAAACTGAAACTAAGCAAACAGTAAGACAAAATTTATTCCTGAATAACTGATTTGTGTGAACACATGAAATCACATAGTTTAACCTACAAACTTTTTATTGCTAGAACATTTTCTTATGTAGATATTAAAACTCAAATGAATTCCACCAAATTAACAAGGAAAGAAATTCTAAAAAGTTTACCTGTGCAGGTCAACAAAGAATAGCATGATAAATGCTGACAATGGTGTCTGATTCACTTTGAACATTAATATGTTGCCTCTGTTTGTCACAGTTTCGAGTTTGGCTTTAGAAATACTTTTTATGGGGCTGGAGAGATGGCTCAGTGGTTAGGAGCACTGACTGATCTGAGTTCAATTCCCAACATCCACATGGCAGTTAACAACTGTCTGTAGTTCCAAGATCTGACACCCTTACACAGTTATACATGTAGACAAAACACCAATTCACATAAAATAAAAAAATAAATATTTAAAAAAAAGGAATACTTTTTATTTCCTGTGTCTTTGATATTGACTTTCTGTGGATTGCATAAAGCTTGCTTGCAGAAGTTCTTTTAAGATAGCCTTAAATAAAAAGCTATCAGAAATTAGTGAGAACACTAACAGTCTTTTTAAATATAAAGCCTAGCACAAGTGTCTGTTCACCTTTTTTTTTTAAAGTCTCTTCTTTGGATGAGAAA
>PVIH01028938.1:0-14416 GCA_004025045.1 Sigmodon hispidus | reverse complement strand
GTCTTTCTTTTATTACCTTTTAAAAATGTAGAAAACCATTTTAGTTTGCCCCATACAAAAAAAACAAAAAAACTGGGCCAAACTTGGCCTGTGAGTGGTAGTCTTCTAACTCCTGGTATAAATATCTACTATATCTTAGAGAAATTGTTCTCCTGAGGCTTTGATAGCTGTTGCCCAAAGTCAAGTGAAGACTTTTTTTTTTACAGCTGGATGTGGCTGGACAGCAGAATTGGAGAGTTTGTGCTCACCCTTGACTCTCTCAGTTTCCACTCATAAGTTTGTTAACCAAACATACTTTTAAGTATCTTGTGTTAGCAAAATTTCCAGTGTTTTTTTTAGAAGAGTAATTCAGTTTCTCTAAACCAGGAATTATTAGGTCTTAAAACTCATGTTGCAGGTGTGTCCAATCTGTGGCTGAGGATGGCTGTAAATTCAGCCTAACACAAAATCACAAACTTACTTTAAAAACATAATTTTTTTGTTGCAAATTTTAAAAAAAGTTACATCACAAGATGTTGGACATGCCTGCAGAATAAATCAAGATCAAAATTGAGGGGATTCAAGGGAACTCATGATTTATCTAGCTAATAATGATAACCTTATACTCCAAACTGACACACCTTTTTTTTTAAACTTTATTTGCCTGGAACTGGGAACTGGAACTACGGACAGTTGTGAGATGCCATGTGGGTGCTGGGAATTGAACCTGGGTCCTGGAAGAGCAGCCAATGCTCTTAACCGCTGAGCCATCTCTCCAGCCCCGACACACCCTTCTTAAAGTCACAGACTACATGAAAGAGTACGTAGCTCTCTATTTTAAAAGATAACTTGATTCTCCCATAGGCTAAGTTTCTCTTCAGTACTGGGGATCGATCCCAGAGCCTTTTATGCTAAGTAGGCATTTAGTACAACCTCAGCTTGAGCCCAAATTGATACATTAAAAAAAAAAAAAAAAAATCTTAGCTTTATCACACCCCAAATACCACCTTCCATTTTTCCTAAGTTGATGTCATACAATATCTGGATCTAGGTAGAGTTCTTTATTAGCTATTTCAGCCATAAAATACTGCTACTATAAGCCACATGTAGCTGTTTATGCCCATAATCCTAAGGCTGAGAAACTGAGGCAAGGACATTGCACTGAGTTCAAGGCAAGCCTAGACTATAGAATGAAAACTGTTTCAAAACACAAACCCACTACTGGCTTGGGAGCAATTTGTACTTTTTTTTTTTTTTTTAATCTCAGAAGAAATGGTCATGTTTCCTTCAGCATGTTAGCTTTCTGAATCTGGCTAATTATACAAAATGAGGGAAGACCTTTTTAAAAAATAAGCCAGAAGAGCACAGGATTTCAGTACTAAAATAGGAAGGTTCCCCTAATTCCAGATCTTTGGTGAAGATACTAACTGTAATTGATTGCCCACACTACCAAAACATGGCACATTTTGTAGTTGTAAGTGATTACAATTTTCCTTTTGAACATGTAAACAAAGGGGAAAAGCCCTAGGAAATTTGGAAAATGCATTAGTTTCAGCTCTCTTTTTTTTCTTTTTAATTTTTTTTATTTTTTTAAAGACTTTATTTATGGCCTACAGTGCTCTGTATGCATGTATGCCTTCATTCCAGAAAGGGTGCCAGATGTTATTACAGATGGTTGTGAGCCACCATGTGGTTGCTGGGAATTGAACTCAGAGACCTCTGAAGAACTTAACCAGTGCTTTTAACCGCTGAGCCTCCTCTCCAGCCCAGTCTCAGCTTTCCTAAATACACAGACGCACAATCAATCATGGGTGGAAGGGATGCAGTACACCAAGGTTATCGCTTGCGCTCCCCTCTCTGTGTCCTCTTCTTTTCCTTCTCCTTGCGTTCCTGCTTGGCCAGTTTGTCCTTCTCCCTCTGCAGCTTGTCCTGTTCCTTCTTCCTTTGGGACTCATCCCGAAGGGAGTCTCGCTCCAGTTTCCGAGCATTGAGAACATCTTCCACATTGGTGTTTCGGAACAGAGCTGCCAATGAGTTAAGGTACACATTGCACAGCAACAATACACATCCTATAGGCAACAATCGAGCAGCCTCCTCAGTCTGGATGCCCCCTCTCTACATACTGAGTCCTCAATGCACTCTAGGGATTCCTAGCATAAAAAAAGGATCATTGGTTTGTGCTCAGTGGTCATAAACACTTGCTCTAGCAGAGAGAGGTTCAGACCCAAACAGTGTTCTACAGGACAATACTGCTGCTGAGCCTAGAGTAAGTCAATAAAAAAGTATCCCTGTGGCTGGAAAAATGCTTGGCACTACTAAAATGCATTTGAGTAAGGTTTATTTTTATGGAATTTGACCTTTATTCTAGACTAGAGTTTAAGTGAAGAGAACCATGTTATCTTATTAACACTGAACTTATGAGAGATGAAATACATTTAACAAAATTTATTTTGTTAAAATAAATTAGCCAGAAACTTATAAGATAAAAAGCATGACTTTTTGTTCATAATAAAAACAAACAAACAAACAAACAAACAAACAAAAAACAAAGCAACAGTCGTTGGAAAGATGGCTCAGCAGTTAAGAGCACTTGCTGCTCTTCCAGAGAACAAGGGTTCAATTCCTAGAATCCACATGGTGGCTCACAGCTGTCTATAACTCCAGTTCCAGGGGATCTGATGCACTCTCTGGCCTCTGGGGTATCAAGCTCACACATGGTACACATAACATACATACAGGCACTAAAAAGATAAAACATACCAGGCAATCTCCTCTATACTCTTGAAATGTAACTATTTAAAATTTTTTTAACTTTATTTATTTATTTATTTGCCTTGGTGTTTGCCTGGAACTGGAACTACAGACAGCAGTTAGCTGCCATGTAGGTGCTGGGAATCGAACCCAGGTCCTCTGGAAGAGCAGACGGCGCTCTTAACCGCTGAGCCATCTCTCCAGCCCCGAAATGTAACTATTTTATACATTAGGCTATAAAATAATCCCTGGCTGAGAAGAAACTCAGTGACTTACCTAAGAACACCAACACCCAAAGCCCTGGGGTCACTCCTTCACACCAAAAATGAATTCCAGAGATAATATCTGATAACCCACTATAACCTCTCACCTAGGAAGTGAATTTCTAAATTTACCTTCTTAGGAATATCTCAGAGTGACCTGTTAGTTGGGACCTTCCTCAACCCACATTTCAATACTGTTGTATTTTCAGCTTCAAGTATTTAGTATCTATGTTCTCTTTTCAATAACAACGTTTTTGAGAATAAACATAAAATTTTAACATTTTAATTTTCTCACCAGACAAGGGCAACTCAGAGCTCCATGGAATGTAATTTTCAATTTTCTCTTAGAAATCCTTTTAGCTGGGTGTGGTGGCCCATGCTTTACAGGAGACAAAGGTAGTTCAAGCACAGCCTCTGATACAGCCAGTTTGAGTTTACCCTGGGCTAAAAAACAAAAACCAAGCCAGGTGAGGTCCAGTGTGGGAGGCAAAGGCAGGTGATCTCTGAGAGTTCATGGCCCAGCCTGGTCTACAGAGCAAGTTCCAGACTGTCCAGGATGACAAGGAGAGACTGTCTCTGAAAACAAAATTAAAAGGCAACAAGCCAGCTATGGTGGTGCATTCCTTTAAGCATGGCACTCAAGAGACAGAGGCAGGCAGATTTCCGTGAGTTCCAGGCCAGCCAGAGCTATATATTAAGATTCTGTCTCCCAAACAACAAATAGAACAGATCCCCACTCCCTTCTTTAGGTATGGCACATACTTTTAGTCATAGCACTTGGAGGTGAAGGCAGAGACTAGGAATTCAAAGCCATCTTAGCAAGTTAGAGGCTAGCACCTAGTATGTGTTAACTTTTTTTGGGGTAGAGTGTATGCTAAGTTGACTCTCCAAGGTTGTGCTAGGCATGGGTGGGGCTCCCAATATTGGCATGACATGACACCACATCCTTGGAGATAAGAGCAGTGATGGCAAAATGACAACTGGTCTCCAGAAGGACCTTGGAGAAAAACAAGGGATGGATAAAGAGAAGGATACATTTGTCAGAACTGATGTTTGTTGTTGAAGCGCCCGGGTCATCTTTCTCATCTGCTTCGGTGAGTGATGTTAAGGAAAACCAGGTGGAAAAAAAACCTCACACATCTCAAATTGAGTTGGAAAAACAGTCAGTAGACATGGGTCAGAGAAGCAAGCTGAATACAGTGAGGACAGGATCATGGGTGTGAAGATAAACTTCAGACACATTTCCCAAAATCTTAGGGGAAATGTCAACTCCTAGAGGCTAAAAAGAAAGATCAGGTAGTCTGAGAAGACCCCACATTAACATTACCTAAAATGCAGGGTAAGACCGAGACTCTGAAATAGCACAGCTCCAACACTAGGGAGGTGGGAGGCAGGAAGATCAGGAGTTCAAGGCCAGTCATTTTCAAAACAAGGTCAATGCCACCTGGGCTGCATGAGAACATGCATACACACATGCATGCATACATGCACCGTAATTCTCAGGGTCTATAGGAATTTTCAAAAAGTCCACTTCCATGGACCCTTAAGCCTACTCTATCTTAGAAACTCAGGAAAAGCCCAGAAATCTGTGCTTTAATCTCAAGAGAGTTCATGCTTTAAAAGCTTTTTTTTTTGGAAGTCAGGCATAGTGATGCACACCTTTTATGCCCAATGAAGAAAGGCGGAGTTAGGTGGATCTCTCTGAGTTTGAAGCCAGCCTGATCTATACAATGAGACTGTCTCAAAAAAAAAGAAAAAAAAAAAGTTACTTTTGGAAGAAAGGAAGTGTGGTATCACACTGTGCACAGAAGTATTTGTGACAGTTCATCTCTGTCAGCTTGATGGGAGTTATCACCATGGACACAAGCCTCTGGGATGTCTGTGCAGGAGATTCTAGGTAGATTAGGCCTACATGTGGAGACAGCCTTTCCTCAGGCTGCAGTCTTGGACTGAACAAAAGGAAAGGCTGGCTGACAGCAGCAGTGATTTCTCCCCGTGACTGGATGTGGTGTGACCAGCTGGCACGGCTCCTGTCACACCATGATGGAGGGTAGCAGTTCAAAGTGTAAGCCAAGGTAACCATTGCCTCGTTTCTTCTTGTATTTGACGACAACAGTAAGAAAATGACTATGCAGTGTCATACTAGTGCAAACAATCACAGACGCTCGCTATTCTAGAAATAATATCAACAGCCCATTAAAGGCATTATTTGTTTTACACTTATCTCTTCTGGAATATACCAATTATGTGTTGAAAATATAAGTGCCATGTCAAGTATTTCTTTTTTCTTTTTCTTTTTTTTTTAAGCTGACTGTGATTTTATTTTTGAACATGATTTGGCAGGGTACAGGAGGAACACCATAGAAGCCTTCAGGAATGCAGGGCTCGCCACTTGTCCAGGGGACCACGATTGGGGATATATTTGACCCCACAGCCGTCAGGAATGAGCAGCTTCTCAACAACCATGTTGTCTTCAAATTCATCTGCATTAAACTTGGTGAAGCCCCATTTCTTTTGAGATGTGGATCTTCTGGTGGCCAGGAAACTTTAATTTGGCTCTGCGAAGACCCTTAATCACATGTTCCTTATTCTGCAGTTTGGTGTGGATGGACATGATGACCTGGCCAATGTGAACCCTGGCCACTGTGCCCTGGGGCTTCCCAAAGGCACCACACATACCTGTCTGGAGCCTGTCAGCCCCAGCACAGGACAGCATCTTGTTGATTAGGATGACATGGAAAGGGTGGAGCCTCACCCGAGTATGAAAGCCTTCCTTGCCACAACTCTTTACCATGTATTTTTTGGCACACATACAGGCAGCGTCCAGAGCTTCAGAAAAGAGTTGCTCATATTCATCTGACACCATGTGGCCACAGAGTGGGAGTTCATCGACTTTTGCCTTCTTCCGTCCCAAGTCAAAGATGCGAATTTTAGCATCAGGGACACCACGACAGAAGCAAGATTTCAACATCATTTTTTTTTTTGTTTTTTGTTTTTTGTTTGTTTGTTTGTTTTTCAACACAGGGTTTCTTTGTGTAGCCTTGGCTGTCCTGGAACTTACTCTGTAGACAGGGCTAGCCTTGAACTCAGAGAGAACTCAGAGATTCCCCTGCCTCTGCCCTCAGACTGCTTGGATTAAAGGTGTGTGCCACCATTGCCCACACAACATCATCTCTTAAAACCACAGAGGCTCAGGATCTCTGTCATTTTAAGAGTGAACTAAGCTAGAGAGGGGTGGCATCTCTTAGGGGGATGTAGACTACCCAACAGTCCCAGCATGAGCCTTGGGAAATGGTGCTGAGCCTCCCTCCACAAAGGATATTCCTCTTCGTCGGTAACATCAGCATACTGGGCCAGCAGGGCAGCTTTCCTCTGCCTCTCCTCTTCTGAGACCATCCTGGGCTTCACCACGATCTGTGCCTGCTTCTCAATCAAGGTGGCAATGGCCTGAACCTCATCTGTGAAGTGGACAAGGAGACACACGGAGAGCATGTAAGTGAAAGCAAGGCCCAAATCACTAACCCACCCAGGCAGTGCTGAGGCATCGGGAGTCATCAGGAGACAGGACAAAGCTATGCAAGTTTGGGTCTTCTCAAAAACTGGTTCGGGTATGTTTACTTATTGGAGAGTAAGTGTGCACTAAAGCCTAGAGGACAACTGTGGGGAATCAGATCTTTCCTTTATGGGGTTCCAGGGTGGAACCTGGGACACCAGGCTTGTGCACTGGGCACCTTTACTGGTCAGGCCGTCTCACCTGCCCAGGGCTAGGGAGGCTCAGTGTTTAAGAGTACATACTGGTCTTGCAAGGACCTGAGTTTAATTCCAGCATCCACATAGGGTGTCTCTTAGCGGTCTGTAACTGCAGCTTGAGATCCAGCATCTCTGTGGACACCACTGCTCACATGCACACACCCACACATAGACAAACACACAAATACATATTAAAATAAAAAAACTAATCTTAAAAAACTTTTTTTAAAAAAAGTACTTATTTCATATGCATTGGTGTTTTTGTCTACATGTCTGTATGAGAGTGTGGGGTCACCTGGAACCACAGTTAGAGACAGTAGTGAGCTGCCACTAGGTGTTATGAATTATATCTGGACCTCTGGAGGAGCAGCCAGTGCTCTTAACCACTGAGCCATCTCTTAATGCCATGCCTTTAATTACAGCAAAACAAACCAAAGGCAAAACAAACCACAAATACCAGGGCCCCAAACCAAGTACATCACGTGATTCTATTGTACACTCAAGACTGAGGACTAACAGTGTAAATCATGGAGACAGGGTTTTTCTGCATAGTCCTGGCTGTCTTGGAACTTGCTCTGTAGACTGTAGACAGACTCTGAGGCTGGTCTTGAACTCACAGAGCTTTGCCTGCCTCAACAGTGTATAATTTAAGTGAGATTCTTTAATAAGCGTGGTTTCTGTGTTTTGTATTCTCGGCAGCTAACATAACATCCTCTTGAACATATAGGCCCATTCCTCGTTCATTTTTAAGAATTTGGCCAAATGAAGCAGAACTTCAACCATAAATCATGCTATGCAATGAGAATATGAAAAGGTGAATGAACTGGTGAGCATTCTCAGTGGGAGAATGCTCCTGCCTTTAAGAGTGCTGTCGGCTTGAGTTTAGAAGACTAAAGATGCCCTTCTTTGTGTGATGCAAATCTACTAGAGGCATAGGATGGGAGGAAAAGTAAAGACCAAAATGATGCAGGTATTTCGATGCACACCTGTAGCACTTAGGAGGCTGAGGTAAAAGGATTAGGATTCAAGGCAAGCAGGGGATACATAAAGAGTTCCAGGCATGCTGGACAGTGGTGGTGAATGCCTTTAATCTCGGTACTCTGGAGGCAGAGGCAGGTGGATTTCTGAGTTCAAGGTCAGCCTGGTCTACAGAGTGAGTTCTAGGACAGCCAGGGCTACATACACAGATAAACCCTGTCTAGAAAAACCAAAGAAGTTCCAGGCAATCCTGAGCTATACACAATGAGACTTTGTTTTTTTTTTTTTTTAAAAAAAAAGCACAGGTACACCACAATGAAGATGACTGTGGTCAGGGTGGATTGGAAAGACACAAAAGGAAATCTATGGCTCATAAAACCTTAAAGCAAGCCTCTGGGTACTTGCTAACACAAATTATATCGTAGGAAGAGTGAGCACCCAAAGTAGAAAATGAAACCCTCTCACTCCGTAACAGCTATACAAGAAAAGGCCCTGGAGGCTGGACCCATAACAGTACCGGAGAGCAGCAAGACAGCTTAGTGAGTAGAGACCACTTCCTCATGGCCAGAATGATCCCTGTGACTCACAAGGTAGGTAGAAAGACAGACCAGGGCTGGAGAGATGGCTCGGCGGTTAAGAGCACTGACCGTTCTTCCAGAGGACCTGAGTTCGATTCCCAGCATCCACATGGCAGCTCACAACTGTCTGTAATTCCAAGATCTGACACCCTTACACAGTTATACATGCAGGCAAAACACCAATTCACATAAAATAAAAATAAATATATTTTTTTAAGAAGACAGATCCAAATCCTGGAAGTTGTTCTGACCCTCATATACCTAAAGAACATGCATGTATCAACACACATACACATGCACACAACATGCATATTACACTCACACTACACACACATGCACATTGTATACTACATACATGCACATGTTTTTCAAAAAGAGAGGCTAACTCTACCTTCTTTTTTTACTTTGGTGGTGACATTTTGCATCTCTGACCATCGTTCCACAATTTCCTTACAGATATCAAGGAGTGACTCTTCTTCCTAGTTGGAAAAGCACATCAGTTAATTTTCTGAAAAGCCTTCAAAAAACAAAAACAAAAACCAGCAAGCCAGGGCTGGAGAAATGGCTCAGCTGTTAAGAGCACTGGCTCTTCTTCCAGAGGTCCTGAGTGTAATTCCCAGCAACCACATGGTGGCTCACAGCCATCTGTGATGACATCTGGTGCCCTCTTCTGTATACTGTGTACATAATAAATAAATCAATCTTAAAAATGAAAAAAGAAAAGAAAAAAAGAACCAGCAAGCCAAGGAAGAAATGTGCAAAACACTACTCTCCTCATGAGGACGAGAAGAAACTCTGGAAGGGGCTTAGGCCACAGCAGAGTGTGTTTCTTATCTGAGCAATCCTGAGTGTCCCAGAACCACACCCACTGGTCCACAGGGCCCCTCTGTCCTGAAGGAAGTGTTCCATTTTTAATTGATAGTTGCATATACAGTCTACTCTTAGAATACAACATGTTATATTTAGTTTTTGTTTCTGGTGTGTGTGGTGTGCGGTGACTCCAGTGGATTGAAGGGCAGTTGTGGGCTCTGCTTCCCTCCTTCCATAACAGGGGTCTCTGGGGTCAAGCTTGACTGACAAGCTTGGCCTGAGAGGACCTTTGCCTGCTGACCCACATTCCTGGCCTGCTACTATGTACATACTGAGGAATGGCTAAATCAACCTAATAATTTAACTAATAATTTATTTAATTCACTACTTACCAGTTTCTTGTTGGGAAACACTTAAAATCTAGTCTTTGAAATGCACATTATGTAATTACATTGTTATTCATGAGAGCTTCCATTTCATGCTACAGATTGCTAAAGTGCCTTTTTTTTTTTAAGTAAAAGTTGTTGACTATATCAAAACTCTCCTCTTGTTTTGTTTCATTAGTTTTGTATTTTCTAAGTTTTTGTAGGCCAGGCTAGCCTCCAACTGAAGTAGCTGAGGTTAGCCATGAACTCCCAATTCTCTTACCTCCATCCTCCAGGTGCTGAGATCAAGGGCACGCATCATGACACCCACAGTGTTGTGTTGATATTTAGACAGGGTCACACTCTGTAGCTCAGGCTAGCCTTCAGCTTTCAGCAGTCCCCCTCATTTTGCCTCCTAAGTGCTGGGATTACAAACGTACTTGCCTTCATGACACTAAGACTTTCAGCGACCATACACAATGCCCAGATCATCCTACTTGAAACTTCAATCTATCCCGACACACCCACCAGACCATTTTACAAGGCCCCCTTCAAACCTAGATCCGAGTCATCTCACTGGGCCTGTATTTATACTATGGGATGATTAAATCAATCTTAGTTAATCACCACCTATAGTACTAATGTAACTCTAACTTAGTAGTAAAGGCTCTCCTTTCTGGAACAGGCCTCCACAATGGCAGCACTTTCCAAGCCCTTCAAGCAGTGTGAGGGAGAAAGTGATGTGACGCATCAGTCAATCATCCAGTACAAGCACCACGTGAGAAAGAGAAAAAGGAAGAGTAGGGAACCCTTTATTTATACTAGCGTGTATTGTATACTACCTCGAATCTTACCTCAAATTCTCCTTAACAAACTTCCTAATCCCTAACATTGAATTCATTTTTCCCTCCAAGAATGAGATTTCTGCGAAAGTTAAGGGCCTCTGGCATTACATACAATCAAACAAAACTATGATCTTGTCTGCAGAGATGCTCTTTCTGCTTTGTGACCAGGACTCCTGCCTACTACAGTTCCTGCTGGTAGCTCCCAGAGACAGTTCCCATATAGAGGGGGTTACAGAAAACTATGAGAAGTTAAACATGAGATGTGAACTTGACAGAGCGGGGATCATCCTGGGAATGATTTTTGTCTTCTGCAGTTTATACAAGAGGCAGCTAAGAACTAAACACATGTCTGATAGTGTGGCCTCTTCTACCAAGACCCTGGAACAAGCACTTGCTTCTCCTTAGCAATAGACACCGACTCCATTACTATCACCATGGAAACTACTATCAAACTCAACTTCTTCCTGGAGTCTTTAGAAACCTCCCAGCTACAAATAACACCTCAAAGCCCCTGCCCTTTATCCTTATTTCTTATAAACTGTAACTCAGGGTCAGAGGAAAGAACATACCTTGCAGCATTGCCATCGAACTTCCAAGCTGCCTCACAAGCTGTGTTAGCTCTTTTCCATTTATAGACCAAGGTTTCTTGCCAGCGAGAGCAGGGACAGCTGCAGTGTTATATTTCCAGCATGTTCTCATCAATGAACTGAACTTGAGTGTGTCTCTAACATGTGCCCCAAATCCAAAAATTACTTTTAGATTTGAAACAAAAACTCTGCCCTCTATCTGTCAATATAAAAAAATGTACATGCGCATATGTACATCTATGCTTACCATACCCCCTGTTCTTAGTGGTCCTTGAATATTGGCTTTAAGGGGCAATAGATGAGCCCAGTCTCCAAACCTGCTCATTGTGGTAGACATCAAAGAATAAAGTCTCTGATGAGGCAGAAACTCAGAGTAGCAGTTTGGTTTTCAAGAGCTCCCCTAAACCTGTGTGAGGATAACAGTTTCTATGGTTTTCAGTGAAGACACAGCAAATTTTATTTTTTACTTATTTTAAGTATTAGGGGTGTTTTACCTGCATATATGTCTATGCACCATATGCATGCCTGTTACCCATGGAGTTCAGAAGAAGGTGTCCGATCCCCCGAAACTAGACGATTGTGAGCCACCATGTGGGTGTTGGGAATGTAACTCAGGTCTTTTGTAAGAGTATCAAGTGCTCTTAACCACCAAGCTATCTCTCCAGCTGGGATAACTGATGAGCACCTGACACAAAATCAATCTGCTTTTGGATTTTCAACAGAGGGTTTCTCTATGCAGGCAAAGATGGCCTGCCTCTGCCTCCTGAGAGCTGGGATTAAAGGCATGCACCACCACACCCAGGCCATAAATCTGCTTCTAAGAGGCTAAATACTGGATGCGCTTTTCCAGTTTGTCTAATCACACCGCCTCACCCAACACCTACCAATAATCACTGAATTTCCAAATAACTGCTTATCATGAAAAGAGCTTCACTACTGGCTTTTGTCGTGGGACAGCCCTAAGACTACCCCCTAATGGGCCGACGTGACAAGAGCATCTAATTCCCCTCTGAACACTGCAAACTGATGGGAATGAAACTATTAGACGTTTACGATCAAGCCCACACATCTCAATGGCTTCAGAACACTATCTAGAACATCCAACGGCAGCCCAGGGAGCCTCCATGTACCTGCAACCTTCAGGCTTACCAAAACCTGGCTGGGGAGCAGCAATCCATTTCCCCCTCAGAGTAGGCTTCTTCCTGATAAACCCACTAAGCCTTGGTGACAGCAACAAGAGAAGAATATGAAGTACGACAGAGGTTCCCAGATGTCTCTGGGAGGTTGATGGAATGTGTCTGGACCACTCTACTCACCAGGAAAGCAGAGAGGATACCCTGCAGAGCGTCCAGCTTCTCTTCCTCCTCCCCTTCCTGTAGGACACCAAGAATGTAAGCGCCATAAACGGCTTGGTCCATTCCCAGCGCCTCCAACCGTCCGTCCAGCCAGGATCCAAAACTCCCGCCATCGCCTTCACCGAGGACTGCAGCGGCCACTTCGCTGGGCGCCGCCATGCTGGGGACAGGGTCCTGCGGGACCCGGAGGTGCCTACCGCAGTGCCTGACGGGCCGAGGTACTGCCCCAGTGCGCATGCCTGGAGAGGGAGTCTCCGCCCCCGCGCGCCGGGCTAGGAGGAAGATCCGGGAGGACACGCCCACCACCGGTCTTGGTATACCTGTGGTCGCGTGGGCCCTCCGGAGCTCCGGCAGGTGAGTTTTTAACCGACCGGTTATAGTTGGCAATGGTGAGACTCAGTGTCATGGTCAGCCAGGCGACGGAGAGTTCCGAAGACTGGCACCCACCACGGACTCCAGCCCTTCGGCGAGCACTTAGGGGATGTGAAGCCAGGATGCCCAGTGAGGGGTGTGCCTGGAATACAACCGTCGCTACCATTCCAAGCCTCCCTCCCTGAAAACCCAAATTCCAGAAGATGTTCTCTGGCTCATCACCCTACGGAGACCCGTAGTAGGTGCTTAAAAATGGAACAGCACGCCAGTCATTGCTTTCACTCTTTGCTTTGTTTCCACAGGAATATCTTTGAAGGATGTTTTGTTGACAGTTTCTGTTGTTGTGATAAAACCCCATGACCAAAGCAACTTGGGGAGAAAAGGATTTATTTCAGCTTCCAATCTCAGGTCACACTCCCATCACCGAGGGGAAGTCACAGGAACCTGGAAGCAGAACTCCTGGAATGGCCCTGCTTAGTGGCTTGCTTCTCGTTCTTGCTCAGATCTCTTTCTTACACTATCCGGGAGACACCAGCCCAGGAGTGACATCACCCATCGATCACTAATCAAGAGCATGCCCCACAGGCTAATCTTACAGGGAGCATTTTCTCAATGCAGCTCCTTCTTCCCAAAATACCCTATCGTGTGTCAAGTTGACAGACAGTGACCAACACAAGGAGTTTATTTTCTCCTCTGCTAGGCACTGTGCCAAAAAGTTTCCATGATGTATCCGTGGCAGTCTTCCCAACAACCCTGTGAGAAGATGCTTTAATGTTCGATTAGTAGATAAGGCACAGGACTTTAATCCCAGCACTCAGGAGGCAGAGACAGGCAGAACCCTGAGTTTAAGGCCAGCCTGGTCTACAGAGCAAGTTCCAGGATAGCTAGGGTTACCCAGAGAAACCTTGTGTGTGTGTGTAGAAGCGGGGAAGAACACGAGACGGGACGACACCCCACAAACCCAAAACAAAAACAAACAAAAGGCAATGAACTATACAGAGCCAGAGAGAACCTAACCAGGGTACAGAACTCTGCCAGCAGAATCCCCAAGTGACTCGGCTTACTGCAGAATATCATCTTTGGCTTGAAATGAATTACTTGGGTCCACTGTATTGAACTAACCTAAACTGCAGGGGAGGAGGTTATGCAGAGGCCTTAGTCCTTTAAATACAGTCACTGTGACATTGTTGCAAGATTGAAAATTCAGAGATGATTGTCACAAAATATGTTCTCAGGGGCCAGTCAGTCCAATGGGAATACGTGGTAATAGAAATAATGACAATTTTAGTGGCATAATTCTTAGGTGTATGGGTGTTTTGCCTGCATGTATGGCTGCATATCTTTTGTGTCTGATGCCCTTGTGGAGGCCAGAAAGGGGTAGGCAGGTCCCCCGAAACAGATGTTTGTGAGCCACCATGGGCTGCTGCAAATCAAACCTGGGTCTTCTGGAAGAGCAACAAGTGCTCTTAACACCTAAGCCATCTCTCCAGCCCAGATATAAAAGTTTGCTTGCTTGCTTGTTTTGTGTTTGTGTGTGTTGGGGAGGATTGTTTGTGTGGCAGTAGTGGTATTGAGACAGGGTTTTGGGACTAGAGAGATGGCTCAGCGGTTAAGAGCACTGACTGCTGGGGCTGGAGAGATGGCTCAGCGGTTAAGAGCACCGTCTGCTCTTCCAGAGGACCCGGGTTCGATTCCCAGCACCCACATGGCAGCTAACAACTGTCTGTAGTTCCAGTTCCAGGCAAACACCAAGGCAAATAAATAAAGTTGTTAAAAAAAAAAA
>PVIH01028937.1:0-14416 GCA_004025045.1 Sigmodon hispidus | reverse complement strand
GAATAACAGGAAAGCCAGGATTGCCAAAACAATTTTACTCAACAAAAGAACCTCAGGAGGTATCACCATCCCTGACTTCAAGCTATACTATAGAGCTACAGTAATAAAAACAGCCTGGTACTGGCATAAAAACAGACTTGTGGATTAATGGAATAGCATTGAGGATCCAGACATTAACCCAAAAACCTATGAACACCTGATCTTTGACAAAGAGACCCAAAACTTTTAATGGAAAAAAGATAGTATATTTAACAAATGGTGTTGGCATAGCTGGATGGAAGTGTGCAGAAAAATACAAATAGATCCGAGCCTGTCACTCTGCACAAAACTCAAATCCAAGTGGATCAAAGAGTTCAACTTAAACACAGCCACTTTGAACTTGATAGAAAAGAAAGTGGAAAATACACTTCTATGAATTGGCACAGGTGACCACTTCCTAAATATTACACCAGTGGCACAGACACTAAGACCAACAATCAATAGGTGGGATCTTCTGAAGCTAAGAAGCTTCTGTAAAGCCAAGGACACTGTCAATATGACAAAACAACAGCCTACAGAATGGGAAAAGATTTTCACCAGGCCTACAAGTGATAGAGGTCTGATCTCTAAGATATATAAAGTACTCAGGAATCTAGAGCCCAAAATCTTGAATAACCCAATCAAAAAATGGGGTAGAGATCTAAAAAGGGAATTCTCAGCAGAGGTACTACGAATGGCTCAAAGGCACCTGAAAAGGTGCTCATCATCTTTAGCCATCAGAGAAATGCAAATCAAAACAACTTTGAGATACCACCTAACACCTGTTAGATTGGCTAAGATAAAAGGCATAGATGACAGCCTATGTTGGAGAGGATGGGGAGGAAGGGGGCACTCCTCCATTGTTGGTGGGAGAGTAAGCTTGTTCATCCACTTTGGAATGCAATATGGAGGTTTCTCAGAAAATTGAGTATCAATCTCCCCAAGGACCCAGCAATACCACTTCTGAATATATTCCCTAAAGAAGCACATTCACATACCAAAGGTATTAGCTCAACTATGTTCATAGCAGCATTATTTGTAATAGCAAGAACCTGGAAACAACCTAGATGTCCCTCAACTGAAGAATGGATTAACAAATTGTGGTACATCTACATAATGGAATACTACTCAGCAGTAAGAAAAAATGATATCCTCAAATTTGCAGGCAAATAGATGGATTTGGAGAATATCCTCCTGAGCGAGGTATCACAATCTCAGAGAGATAAGCAGGGGATGTACTCACTCACTAGTAGTCTCTAAACAAACAAACAAGAAAAAAAGCCAAACATGCCCAAGCGGCAAACCACACCCACTGAACAGCCTGGGATCAGAAGCACCCTGGACTGACCCTTCGAACCCCATTCCAACTATAGGAACACCAGACTTACTCTTGAGGAAGGGGGGACAAAACTGGATTTGCCAGGAGTGGAGACTGATCCAAGCATTATTGGGTCAGTGAGACCATAGGACTGTCTGCTCCCTGCCCAGGGAGGGGATGGGGAGTTGTGGAGAAGAAAAAATGACCTGATGTGGCAGGAGGGGGAAGGGACCTTGAATAAGGATATACATGGATGGAAAAAAAAATTCAGAGGGAAAGCTGAGCACAAAGTAAATATATGTGTAGCAATCTTATTTGCATTATCACCCATGTTAAGTCATGGTTTTGATTTTTATCTTCTTTATAGTTATTGTTAACTTATCAGCATTTTAAATTCATTTTCCTGTTTTTCTTGATAACTACAAAATAAATAAAGAAGAAGGAAAAAAATGGGGTTCAGACCTAAAAAGGGAATTCTCAGCAGAGGAATTACAAATGCCTAAAAGGCACATGAAAAAGTGCTCAACATCTTTAGCCATCAGAGAAATGCAAATCAAAACAACTTTGAGATACCACCTTATACCTGTCAGAATGGCTAAGATTAAAACACAGAGGACAGCCTATGCTAGAGTGGATGTGGAGCAAGGGGAACATGTCGCACGCAACCTTGCCAGCAAGGAAAGCGCAACACCCAGGATCTTCTTTCAGCAGTTTATTCGGGACCTTTACAATTGTTCTCTCTTTGTCCTTCTCTCTGCTTCTCCTTCTCCTCCCCAGGAAACCACACCCACTGACTAGAAACTCTCAGGGCATCCAATCCCAATAAGCCACATACACAACAGCAAACCACGCCCCAGGCTCAAGCCAAATACGGAGTTGTTTATCAAAAGAGAGCACTCACCCACAGTGGGGTGGGTGGAGGCCGGAAATCAGCACCATCTTTAGGGTGCAGCAGCAGGCAGCTCTCTACAGGAACACTCCTCCATTTTTGGTGGGAGTGTCAGCTTGTTCATCTACTCTGGAATGCAGAAAGGTGGTTTCTCAGAAAACTAGGAATCAATCTCTATAAGGATCCAGTAATACTCCTTTTAGGCATATACCCTAAAGAATCAGATTCACAACCCAAAATCATTAGCTCAACTATCTTCATAGCAGCATTATTTTTAATAGCAAGAACCTGGAAACAACCTAGATGCCCCTCAACTGGATAATGAATTAACAAAATGTGGTCCATCTACACAATGGAGTACTACTCAGCAGTAAGAAAAAATGATATCCTAAAATTTTTAGGCAAATGGATGAATTTGGAGATTATCCTCCAGAGTGAGGTATCACAAACCCAGAAAGAGAAGCAGGGGATGTACTCACTGTTTAGTGGACTTTAAAACAAACAGCCAAAAAAAAGATGTCATTGTATATAAGAGCTCAGGGCTAGAACATAGCTAAATGTCACAGTTCCTTACTTCTGCATTGATGGCCTCTGGTAGGGGTTTGGGTAAGGAAAAACTTGTTTTCTTTAAGGGTCTGGCCACAGGGAGTTTAATTACGCTCCAGTAATAGATGAGCAGCATGAATGGGCATTTTGTAAATGAGCAGAGCATAAGAGTGGATATGGAACTGAGAGGACTGACAACTCAGGGTGATGGGGTGCTTGATGTAAAATCACACACATATATACAAAGGTGCTATGTTTGATTATTGATCTTAAAAACAATAAAGAAAAAGAAAAAGAAAAAAATTCTGGGCACAGCAAAGGATTTGCTAGTGAGGAAAAGCTGATGTTTGAAGTGCACATTCTTCTCAGCCTGTTTTTTTTTTTTTTTTTTTTTTTTTTTTTTTTTTTTTTTTTTTTTTTTTTTTTTTTTTTTTTTTTTTTTTTTTTTTTTTTTTTTTTTTTTTTTTTTTTTTTTTTTTAATGCTCCTAAAACAACAGGAACTTATGCCCTGCCATTTGTTTATCAAGGAGTGATGAGTTCTTGCAGATAAACAGCAGCATCTGATCTCAGAAGAATAACATAAATATTTTCTAATTGAGTCAGATCAGTCTGGCATATCCAGTTAATATAGGTCCAAGCCCCTCCCCCAAGTATCAAAGCTGAGTAAGGTGTTCCTCCATAGGGAATGACTCAGAGATGTCAGTTCATGCACCAGAAATAAACTCTGATTCTACTGCAAGAGGCTCCACAAACTGCCCATGACTTTTGACTGTTGTCTATATTTGGAGGATTTAGTTCCTTTCCATGAATGTTCCTCAGAGACTATTTCAGTCAGTGATCTCCCAATAGCTCTAGGGAGCCATCTCTGTGGGTATCCTTCTCATACTCCTGATCTCTTTGCTCATATAGTCTCTGCTCTCTCTCTCTCTCTTCAGCTGGACCTGGAGATCAACCTGGTGCTTAACTATGGATCTCTGATTCTGCCAACATCAGTTGCTGAATGAAGGTTCTATAATGACACTTAGGGTGGTCATTCATTTAATTATAGGGGAAGTCCTATTTAAGTACTCTCCTTGTTCTCCCTGGGGAATAGATGTTGGATGAAGTGCAGGGGAGGCTGAGGAAGGACTCGAAAGAGAAGAGGGAGGAGAAGCAGTGGTGGGTATGGGAAAAAACTTTTTAAATAAAGTAAGAAAGAAAAAGAAAGAATCTTCCTTTCTCAGTCACTCATGATTTTCTCACTATATCCAACAGTATTTGTTTAAAGTTTAACTCTAGAGAGTTTCCTCCTAAAATTGATGTAACACATGTTCTTCCAGTTACCCAGAATCTCATTACCAATCACTGAGGAAAGACTTTTCTATGTTGTTTTTTTTTCTAATAATTGCAAACATCTGATCTCTAGCCACCACAGGCTAAGCCAGCAATGTTCTGTGCTTTAGCCAGTCCACCAGGGGATTCTAATGCAAACATTCTCAAATTTTCTCAGCCCAAAAACTTTTATGCCTTAGAAGCTATAAGCAGATGCTGAAGGATCTAGTCATTTCAGTGCTCAAAGGTGGAACATACCTGTCACTTTTTCTCTGGTTTATGTTGGGTCTTATACCTAATATTTTCTTTCACTGTCTTAAATAGCCTATTATCATACCCTTATCATAGACAACTAGTTTCTTCATATCCAGTATAAAGTAACTCTTTTAGAAAGAATAATTACTGTTTTCAGTTATTTAAATCTGCTTTTTAGTGTCAAACCCATTGTAGAAACATCCTGTATCTCTGGGATGTGAATTAGATTACTGTTATTTAGTTGATAAATACTAATATTACTACTGTTTGCCACTTGTCAAAAATAAAGTACAAATGGCCAATGAACATGAGAAGGTGTTCAGAATACCTAAACATTAGAGAACCACAAAATAAATATGACTAAGAGAACAAATAACAACAGATATTGGCAAGAACATGTTAAAAGGGAAGCCTGGCATGTGATTCATTAGAATTTAAAATTCTATTTATTCATACAAAACGTATTTTCTTTCTCTCTTTGTAAATGCATGTGAATGTTCATGTATCTGAGGGTGCATGTAAATGCATAGGTGCATATCAATATGTATGAATGTGTTTAAAGGCCTTGGTCAGCCTTGGGTTTTATTGCTCAGCAGTGGTCAACCTGGGCTTTGTTTTTAGAGCCTGAGACTCACTGAGGAGGCAGAATGGCAGAATAAGAAGCATGAATGGACATCTTCTTGTCTCTTTCACCCCAGCTCAAAAATAAGGAACACCCAACCCTAAGCCTGAATTTTTGCCTCTGGTTCTCATATAATAAGTAAGTTACCAATTAAGTTATGTCCCAAACCTCTAGAAGTTATGTCTAAATATATAGAATCTTTTCGAATTATGAACACATAAGAGAATTGATAAGAAAGCAAAAATCATTCAATGACTACTTTATTGAATTTTATTCTAAATTTGGGGGTTATCTCTCTCATTGTCAACTCATACTATATATAAACTATGATGTGAAGAAAGCAGATATTCTTGAGTCTTCTATTCCTAGAATTCTTAAGGAAGTAAATCAAGTATTAAATTGAATTTACTTTATTCTAAACAGTGCACACCATTTTCAGCTTTTATTCTGATTTTCTGCATAGGCTGTAGACATTCATAATGCTCCTTATTATTTATTCTCAGAAGAATGGGGATTTATGCTTGTGGACATGTATATGTAAAACCCAAAGCCAGAGCTGTACTTTCTCATTTGTAAATTGAGACAATACAATACAAAATAATGTCTATTATAGCTTTAGGATCTATATTTCTCTACATGATGGTTGCATTTTGAAACAATGCCTGGCTTTTATCTTTTATATACCTTTTTTGTTTACATTTAGGTAGAGTCAAATTATTTTTGTTACTAAGACACAATATTTTTCACAAATTTCTATAGAAAATATTTTGAAACCAAATGTAAGTGCTACTCCTATCATTTAAAATAAAGCCCAGCTTGCCTCTTGCATGTTTATGAGATGTCAAATGCCCTGGAAATGGCCCAGTGCCCACCACCAATTGTAGATCACCATGACATACTGCTCTAGAAATTATGAGCACATTTTTACTGACTCTTTCTTCACTCATTCACGGTTTTCTTGACTTTAAATCACATTCCTTTCCATTGTTTGAATCTGTTATGGTATCCTCTTTTCCAGTCTTTGCTCACATTCTGTTTCACATTTATTATTTCTTCTCTGGGATTATGTTGACAAAGCATCTATCACCCACAGCTGTGACACTTCTTACCCTGTAACATCCCCGAATCAAGCTTGTTCTCCTTGACAACACAAATTGCTATTGCTTATCTCTAAGCATATATGTCATTTACTTATAAGTATATAAAGATGAATATTATATATATGATAAATTGTTCTAAAGGATACTGAGTCTTATTTTTATTTGACTAATTAGCATATCTACTTTTGACTTATTATACTACTTATTTTTAGAAAATTTTTTCATAATAAATTACCTTGATTTCATAGCTATAACCCTTACTCTCCTCTCAAATTTCATTTGATTTTATACAATAATTAGTTTTAAACTAACTATCATATACTTAATTTTAAAATTAGATGTAATCAGATGGAAGGGTTTAATTTTTAATTTGCTAAGATAGAAAATATACTGATAAATTTAGCTCTTTACTTTGGGAGAATTGACAAAAATGAGTTGTTTTCATATTAATTGAAGAATCATAGGCTTTAGTGATTATTTTATTAAAAGGGTTAAATTATTAGTGAAATAACACAAAATTTAGTATATATTTATTTTATTTGGAGTGCTGTTTTTGTTTTAAGATTAGTTCAATGGATCTCCACAATTGTCCATAGGTAAGGCTAATGGCCTCAAGTACATAGGAGCATTGTAGTGAATTAAATAGATGCTGAGATATCAATCCATAGCCTCCACTGTTCAGTGTTCCTTTTATAAAATAGAATATCTAACAAAACATGGTGATAATTAATTTAAAAATGACAGTGAGATTAAGCACATACAGTTAAGTGTACCATATAGGATTCTGGAGGAGTCTTAGAGATTAAAAAAGACTTCAACCTTTAGAGATTATCATAGAGAAGAAATAAGGTACAGATTATACTACCCCATAGATTATCATTTTCCTTATTATATATAAATTAGATTAATTCCATTAAAATTTTCACATGTAAATTGATCATATTCACCCCCATTGCTCTCTCTTGCCCTCTTATAGTTTCTTAGTTTTATTCCAACTGATAGTGTTTTTGCACTGTGTTTGCACAAAAATAAATTTGAATTCTCATATTATTTTATTATTAATTAGTTAATAATTAATTGTTCATGAGACAATTCATTAATTGTCTTATCATATCATAGAATAAAGACATAGCACAATGTCTAAAACTATAAAATCTTAGAAACCTCTAACTATTGTAATGGACTTCTTATGATTTCATAGGAGGAATTCCAAAGTACAGGAAGAAAAAGAAAAACTGAATGAATCATATCAACAAACAACTTCAACACAGCAAAGGAAATTATTAATAGCCTTTTACAATAATTTTTTAAAGAATTTTTTAATTCATTTTACATACCAGACAGTTCTTTCTCCCAGTCCTGTACCACTTCTCCTCTTTCAGCCTCCTCTGCCTGACCCCACCCCCATCTCCTCTTCCAAAAGAATATGGCCTCGCATGGTGAATCAGCAAACTCTGGTACTTTCAATTGAACCAGGGCCATGCCCCTCTCCCCTGCATCAAGACCGAACAAGGTGTCCCACCAAGGTAATGGGTTCCAAAAGTCCCACTCACATAAGAAGAATAGATCCTGATCCCACTGCCAGGGTCCCTTCAAACAGACAAAGCTACACAACTGTATCCAGCATGCACAGGCCCATCTCTGTGAATTGAGCCGAAGAGATGGAGGAGAGATTATCTGAGCAAAGAGGCATCAAGATCATAATAGGGAAATATACAGACAAAACTGAACCAAGCTCACGGGAATCCAGGAACTTGAGACCAACAGCTGTGGAGCCTGCATGGGACCAAACTAGGCCCTCTGCATGTGGGAGACAGTTGTGTAGATTAACAGCACTTTTAATGGCAATCAAATAGTGACTTTTTTCACAAACAAAGCATTGCTTGAAAGTGAATTATACATTTTTCTCAATTATATTTTAAATTCATAATACCATAAGCAACACCAATGATAAAGTGCTAATATTTAAAATGTACCATGACTCAAAAATGTAATAAACAATTAGAAGTAACTAATAAAATAATGAACAAAATATTTGAACCCAAATATATTTCTTATTTTTAAAAATTAAAAGTCCATAGATACATGAAGGACTGTTAAACATATTAATTATTACAACAATGTAAATCAAAGATACAGTTAGAAACTACATCATGCAAATAAACAAGTGTTGCAAATGATATAGGGGAAAGTACAGTTGTATAGTATAGAGAAAATGAATATAAATTTAACCATTAGAGAAAACTGTATGGAAGTTTCTCAAAAAGCTAAAGGAAGAATTATCATGTGGTCCAGCATCCTGCTTCCAAACCTTCACCCACAGCATTAGCAATAACTTGTTGAGGTGATGTTTGCACCCATCATCTCTGTAGTAAGGATTCCCAATAGGAAAATGGTAAAAAGCAATATATGTAATCAAAAGAATTGGCAAAATAAAATGTGGCATTGTCTACATACACAATAATGTATTTATTTCATTATTTGTATATTGTATATCAATATACAAAATCATTTGTATATTTGTATATTGTATATCAGCCATTATAAATAAAAAAGAAAATTATAACATTCATAGCAGTATGGATGAAACTGAAGAGAATTTGGCAAAAAGCAAAATAATCTTGACACAAAATGATAGTCCTACTATGTGTTGTCACTATGGATGGGAGCTAAAATATCCTAAATTCTAGAAAAGGACAGAGTGATGGTTAAGAAGACTTGGATGGAAATAGAGAAATGATGGTGAAAGTGTATAAAATATAAAGACAAATAATGTGTTTTTTTTCTGGAGAAAAATATGCTTAATGAAAGAATAAATATCTGGCAGGAAAATGGTTTACACACATTTGAACATGGACTGCCTGACAGAATGATGTCATCCAAACAGAGATCAGTGTGGCTTCTCAGTAATGTGGTTTCAAGTTCTTTTTTAGTTTCATTACAGACAATGGTAAATATTCCATTTTAAACTTTCTGAGAGTCAATTTTCAAAGTTTTTTATTTTGAAATAAATGAAAGCACAGAAAATAAATATATGATAAAAAGAATAGTAAGTAACAATAGTGTCAGTATTTTTTGTTTTGGTTTACACTTCTGTCTATTTTATAAATGGTGGTAATGGAAATTATACAGTTTAAATGTTGAAGCCAGACTGAGGACTATTATGAACATAAGAGCAGCTGTTTGAACTGTATTGGGTAGGGGGAGGACCTATTGTGAGGTGCTTATCCTCTGGTGATACATACAAAATGCTATACCTACACCTAAAATTCAGGGATATTGTGGTAGCAGCCAGTGAAACAGGAAGTCTGTTGTGAGACAGTGTCTTCCATTTATAACAAGGAAGTTTTGCCTACAAGATCTTATGGTTGCCTAAATAAGGCCTGCATAACAGGACCAGTTAACATGCCAGCATAGATGGAGAAAATCTTACAAAGCTCCACCCATCTGAAATGAGCCCACTGATAGGCTCTCTAGTCTTGAGAAATCAGCCCTAAACACATAGCACACATTTGAGTGACTCTAAATAGACTCACTAGACTATATTTAAGTGTGTATGTGTGTGTGTGTGTGTGTGTGTGTGTGTGTGTGTGTGTGTGTGTGTGTGTAATAATAATTAAAGAAGTGACTATGGATTCCAGAGGGAGTGGAAGATAGAGGAATTACATGGGGAGAAGAAGGAAGATGTGAATGGTGTGAATACAGTACCCATGTCTAAAATTAGAAAAAAAATTAAACTGTATTTTTGAACACACTTTGATAGGCCTAGTTATTCATAGCACATACCATTCAATTTAATTGATTTGAACTAAACCATCTGCTGTCTAATTGCTTCTTAGCCACTGGGACTTATGTAAGTAAATGAACATCAGCTATAGAAAGAATACTAATGTGAAGTTTATGTTTCATTAAGAATGCTTCCTTGTTCATGGACAAAAATTAAACATGTGAAAGCCAATATAAATTAAAAGAGCCTATTTTCAAAGTTTCCATCCTTGACTAAGGAGAAACATCTTCTCTAAGCATTTAAAAAGTAGCCAAAATAAATGAAAAAATATTTCCTAGACACTGAATTTTAGCCAAGGAGAAAGAGCCAATAACTAAGATATGCAAGTAAAACAGATGAGCTCTCTGACTATGTACAGTGTGGGGATTTCCCAGACAGAACAGTAGGAAAAGCAGAAAGTAGGAAAAGAGTGGTCGGATTGAGGACACACAATGGGGCAGGGTAGAAATCATTCCCAGAAGGAATTTGTTAGTAGAGAGTTTCAGAAGTGTAGAGGGCTTTCTCCATGAGTCATAAGTTGAGCATTGATCATGAGGAAATACTTTTGGATGCAGGAAACTACAAGGAAAGATAAGAAGTGCTTTGCTTCAGTTACAGAAGGCTGAATTAGCAAATGTCCAATTTGAGCAGCCATACAGGAAATCTCAATAATGTATAGAACACTTGGACATATTTGCAGTACAATTTTGGCACAAAATTTTCCACAGGTCAAATTCTACCCTGATCTTGCCTAAAATTGAAAAGAAAGAACTCATCTTGAAATTTAGGGAGTGGTGAAGCAGTTTCTTTATAGAGAACAATATCATCAATGGAAATGATTCAAAAAAGGAGACTATGATCCTCCTTAGAAATCACGCCTCTTTCATCTGCTTTGGAATTGTATAAGAGATGGAAAACAGTGCAAATTCCACTTCATTGAATACTAGCTTTTTTACTAGCTCATTGTGTTCTATTCTGAGATGTCTACATTTTTAGAAACAGTTATTTTTAAGCTTTTGCTTTAGCTTATATGCAAAAGGCTGGTAGAAGAAAAAAACAAGAATGCAAATTTCATGCTCAGATGGTTTCTTCACAAGCGTTTTGAAGGATGGCCAGTTTATAGCTAGTATGATGGGATATCTCATGAAGTATTTAAGCAAAGGGCTGTGTAAGAGTCTCTATTAGATCATTTCCTCACAGAGTTCACAAGCTGAAAAATCTACTGTATTCATTATATAATTGGAAGATAAATGGTTGCAACTGATATACAATCTATTATGTATTTATTATTCTATCTACTGTGTGAACCTGGCTTTACTCATGAAAAATTCAACATAAAAGAAAAGCAAACAAAACAACATCTTGGAATTGGAGTATCCAAATATTTATTTGGGCATGGGTAATTTTCAATCTACAGTTTTCAGATCCCCTTTATTATCAAGGTTGTTATGTTGAAGCTAGTGAGAAAAAAAATGTTCATATTTCTGTACATATTTGCTGTATGTGATCAGGAGAGATTTTTCAAAACAGTTTTGATTCATTTAATTCAAAGGCAAAGTTCCTTTGGTCAAGGAGAATAACACTAGTGACTTATCGTTAAGTCATTTCCCTAAGATAGAGGAACTAGGTATTGTGCATTGGCCCATATCATGTTACCACATGTAGTTTACTTTTAGTGCGTGAACTTGGGCTTTTACATACATACAAAGAAAAAGATATTGATATATTTGAAAGGCTATGTTTAAACTTCTTTTCCTCAAATTTTCTATTTCACATACCAAAGGTATGTCACAATGTGTTTGTGTGTATGTGTATGTGAATATATGTGTATTTTGTGTGTAAATAAAAGATTTATTTATATGTACAAATTTTATGGTATTCTAAGAAGAATTAACTTCTCAAATTATTTTAATAACAGCAATTCTAAAATAAAACATGGTATGGAGATTATGCTGGCTATATTATAGTAAATCTGACTATTTTCCAAATAACTACTAAGAATCACATTTCATTTTATACAGAAGTTTCATATCCATATAGGTCAGCACAAACAAAATATATATGAATATTATCACAATGAAATTATTTCCTCTGATAATATTCAAAACTAAATAATTGTAGGGACAGAGTGGAAGAAATTTAGGTTTATCATATTTTCAGTATTTTGAGGATATTTTTTAAACCAATGCAAACAAACTTTGCATCCAATGTAGCCAGCCAAGTCTCCTTTCTCTGGACATCAGAAGTGTATCTTGCTTGTCTAGCTATTCCAGATTCCAAGTCTCTTGGAACAGCACACTCCCATGCAGCGGCTTTAGAGGCTGACAATTTCTCAGCTCAATGAATATTGGCTTGGTCACTTCTGAGCCTGTAAATATTTATACAGAGAATGAATTTCTCATTACATTGCTCTGATTTGAAATCTATTTTTTTTTTTGTCTTTCTACACATTCGAAAAAGTCCTCTGACACAGTTCTGGAGCTGCATTGCCTTGAGAACCTTTTGTTTTCTCTCACTTCAAGCCATAGTTAAAGCATATTTGAGTATTTTCAGGTAGAATTTCCCATTTTGCTGCTCGTAATTATTTTTTCCTTCAGAGTAGCAAACAATACAATGGATTAATAAGTATATACCTGACTAACCAGGAAGTTAAACTTGTTTTACCAATTTAGAGTAAAGTATATTGTAAAAAAAGAAATGTGAAATTTCACAATATGGCCATGATGTAAGGATTAGATCTATTTTATACAGGTATAAAACAAAAATAAGTAAATAACAACAAATAAAAATAACAAAGACAAATATGTCCATCAGATGTCAACTGGGCATCTTAGGACTAATCTTTGAGAGAGGAAAAAGTCAGTTCAGACAGCCTTAAATTGTATTGGTGTGCTATTTAAAACAATTTTAATAACAACTACACAGAGAAACCAAATCAAAATTTGACTAGAAAATTCAAAAAGGTAAAGAACAGAAACAAAGGACCAAAAAGAAGGTTCAAACCTTGGAAATTGCAAAGACTATTTCTGAGAAGAAAGAACTATACAGTGAGGGAAAAGGCCCCCAAAATTTAGCAAACAGTTGAGGATTTTTTTTTGTTTTGTTTTGTTTTGTTTTTTTTTTTTCGGCAGGGGTGGGGGAAGAATTTAATCAGACATGTAAATACAGAGTAAATCAGTCAGGCAAGATAAAGTGCCCAGCATTCTCAATGAATCACTGCTAGGCAGAGTGGGGAGTTCATAGTGATCATCCAGTGCTTTACAAAAGTGAACTATCACTAGAGGGGCCAGTCCCTTAATAATTTTAGCCAACTGTCACAAGAATGAAGGCTAGTGTAAACCTGTAGAGGCAGTACTTTAAAAGACAACAACAAAAGTTGACACCAACCTCCAAACAGCCTAATAACCTTCACTGTGAGCACTAATGCGTAGATCAGGAGTATTTATCAAAAAGTTATTTCTTTTATTCTCTGAGAAATTTATACATGTATATCCCACATCTTGGATGTGTGGTTACATCCAAGATGTGGGATATACATGTATAAACACACCACCAACTCCCTCTTGCTCCCTTCACATTATTCCCAAAGACAGTTTCTTCAATACATCATGTCCTCTTATATAACGAAAGCAAAACCAACCTACTAATTCGGTCATGGACTGGAACTTGGGCAGTTTATCAATTGCTCAAATAAAGAGACTGTTTCTCCCTCAGCAGTCACCACTTGCAACAGCTCCTCAGTAGGAGCTAGGCATTAAGATCTGTCCCATGTATGCTGGAATTTTTACACATCTGCAGTCATTTTGCAGGAAACACAACTGCAGGCAGTCTATGTACCTCTATTATCACCAACATTACATGTAAAACTTGCTGTTGGGCTCAGCTACAGATGAAGAAAGCACAGTATAAGTATATATATATATATATCTTATATATATGCCATTTAATATATGGTTATACACTGAGAATGTTATACTGAATTAAAAAATTAGATAAAGAATGTAATGTATTTTTATATTCCAATTGATCAAAAAGCAAACCCATAAAGACATGTATCTGACTAGTGGTTTCTTGAGGTTTGTGGAGGGGAGATTGGAGGTGAGGACTTTAGACTAAATGGTTCAGCATTTCTTTCATGTGAGATGAAGGTCTTAAATTTATTTGATGGGGCTATAGAGGTGACTCAGTGCTTTAGAACACCCATTCCTCCTCCATAGGACACAGTTTTGTTGTTGAAAATCCTGAGTGACAGGATTTTTGGTTGCATAATGTAAATAGATGAATTGTACACTATGTGAATTATGCCTCAATAAAGTTTGCATTAAAAAATTATCCATCAAAAAAAAAACTTGCTGTTGGATGTGCTGTAACTTGCAGAGACATGAGCCCATATTTTTTTTTTTTTTTCCTTTATTTTGTATTTATTAAAAAAAAAAACACAGTAAAAAGAATTTAAAATGTGGAAGAGTTAACAATAACTATATAGAGGATAAGAATGATAAGCATGGCTTATCAAGGGTAGACATACAAATAAGATTGCTACACCTATATTTTCTTTGTGTTCATCTTTCCCTCTGAATTTTTTTTTTT
>PVIH01028936.1:0-14418 GCA_004025045.1 Sigmodon hispidus | reverse complement strand
GGGTCAGTGGGACCATAGGACTGTCTGCTCCCTGCCCAGGGAGGGGATGGGGAGTTGCAGAGAAGAAAAATGACCAGATGTGGTGGGAGGGGGAAGAGACCTTGAATAAGGATATACAGGGATGGAAAAAAAAATTCAGAGGGAAAGCTGAACACAAAGAAAATATATGTGTAGCAATCTTATTTGTATTTCCACCCTTTATAAGCCATGCTTATGATTCTTATCCTCTGTATAGTTATTGTTAACTCTTTTGCATTTTAAATTTTTTTTACTGTTTTTTTGATAAATACAAAATAAAGAAGGAAGAAAAAAAAAAGTAAGAATTGTCACAACAGGGGCAATGGAATTTTATCAAAAATTTGTTATCTAAAATACATTGAGCTCATTATTTAAACAATAATAATTTACATTAAAAAAAAAAGAATTTGGGCCCTGGCGCCGCACTCCAGGAGACGGTCCGACATTCATGAATATATAAGCAATACAAACCAGACTTGGTAAGTTATAGAAGAAAAAAAGGAAACAAAGTTGGGAGGGCATAGGGAGGTGGAGGTGGAGTGAAGAATTTAGAGGGAAGAGTGTGGGTAAATGTAATCAAAATCCAATGCATGCATGCAATTCTCAAATAATTAATTAAGAAGTTGTTTATAAAAGAAGTAAGTAATATTGAGACATTTGTACACCAACTGAGAGCACACTCTTAGAAAGGTCTAAAAAACTGAATGTCTCTGGCTTCCTTTGACTACATATTATGTCCCCCTGACCCATATTCCTGCTTTCTGATACTGGGTTCTCATAGGATGCTGAAATCATACGAATTCATGACTTTGAAATTTTAGACTCTGAAACTGTGAAGGAAATTAATCTCATCTTTATAAGACTTTTTTAAAGCCACACAGTTGAGCTGTAATAGACAAGCAGAAACATTAAAGAAAATATGATTCATGTAAGAGAATAAGCATCTAGACAAAACCAGGAGTCTGACAGCAGTTCATGTTCTGAAACCAGCTTTAGCCTGTAGCATTTTCATTGTGTTCCTCATTTCACAGGTGCATATAACATTCAATTAGAACAGCACCCTGGACTCCCAAATACCTGTACATGCACTGTTCATTAGAACTACCCTTTCTCAATGCACATATTTTCTCTCATATACCAAATCTAGATTTAATGTGTGAAGTTATATATTATGTATGTCAAGCTAGAGCCATGAGAAGGAAAGAAGAGACTTGAAAGAAAGAAAAACAGAGATGGGGAAGAAAGAAAGGGTAAGACATGTAACTTAAAAGCAGAAGGGGAGAGGGACTAGTTAGAGCACTGGTTCTCAACCTGTGGGTCATGACCTCCTTGAGGGCCAAATGGGCCTTTCACAAGTGTCATCTAAGACCATTAGAAAACAGATGTTTACACTGATTCATTGCTGTATGAAGATTACAGTTATGAAGTAGCAACAAAATGGTTGTGGTCAACACAACATGAGGAACTGTAATAAAGGTTTGAAGCATTAGGAAGGTTGAGAAGCACTGGGGCACTGGGCAAGAGGGAGAAGGGGAGGAAATACAGAGTAGAGCACTGCAGGTGAAGAAAAGCGTGTGTGTGTGTGTGTGTGTGTGTGTGTGTGTGTGTGTGTGTGTGTGAAAAAGCTGCAACAAATCCATCGGCTTTTTATAACAAATGTATAGAAACTGAATCTGGATGTTATCACATTAGAGAAACACACAGAGGACTATACTATCGCCTTACATAAAAATGAAGTCCACAATGGTTTATACTCTAAGAGTAGAATCTAAGACCACAGGACGTCTGAAAAGTAAGTGTTGCTAGTAGCCTTCATTTGAATAAAGTTTGTTTATGAAAGATACAAAAGCACAAATTCTAATAGAAACACTTAGAAAAAATAAAATTAATTGTTAGGGAGATAGATGTGGGTAAAGATACATGCTGTCAAACACAGTGATCTGAGATCTGCCTGGAACCACAGAAGGAGGAAGGGACTGACGCCCACAAGTTGTCATTTGACCACCATGAGCACACACAACACATGATAATTAAAATTAACTCTGAAAGTTGATGCTATTGTTTACTGAAATGGAGACTCTTCAAAAGTCACCCTCAGAGAAGAACTAATTACTGGGGATAAAAAGGGGTGCAGAGGAGGTGGGAGGTAGGATAGAGGCAGAACATGGGAGGTTAAGAAAGCATACTCTATACATGCATGCAAATAGTACGTAAATGTCCTTAACATACATTATTGATGCATATTAACTAAAAAGCTACTTAGAAGAATACAACATAAAATATCCTGTCTGCAATGAAAAAATATAAACTATTAGTTCATGATACAGAATACTGCTTATTACTCTGTGATTAAATTCAAGCTTGAAATAATAGATGCGTAAGTTTGTAAATATATATATATAAGTGTATAATGATGAACAAAAATCTATGTAAAAACTGAAATAGAGAACAACAAGCAAAACTTAAATAAAAAAAAGAAAACAAGCCACAACCTATGGTCATTTTAAACATGCACCTCAGAAAAAAACAAAAACAAAAACAAGACAGGCTGACCTGTGAAATATTTAAAGAATTTCTTAGCTAGTAAGACAACTTAAATTGTCAAAATCCCGCAAAATATTTGAACAGACATATCATAAGAAAGATATTTAGATGATGGCTAATAAACAGAACGGTGATGTTCAGCATCATTTGTGACCACAGATTGAAAGTTGAAACTGAACTGAGATACCACAAGGCACTGAGAAGAACAATTTAATTAAATGACTGACAGCCCAACATGGTCATGTATGTATATGTTACCCCAAAATTGTAAAGGCTGAAACAGGAGGACCACAGATTCATGACCATCCTGGGCTATTTATGGCAACAAGACTGAACAAATACCCATTTGGTATTGGTGAAGATGTAGAACAGCCCCAATTTACATATACTGCAGCTAGGAAAGTGAAAGAGGATGCTTACTGCTGCATATTTTGGAAGTATACACTTATTATATATATATAACCCATTTCTTCTATAGAAGTTTACCCAATAGAATACAGGCTGTTGTGTTCACACACAAAAATGACTTTATTCCAGGTTTATTCATAAGAAGCTAGACAAAACTCTTATTCCAGTCCACTTGGGTATGGATAAGGAAGCTGTTCTGTGTCATGCAAAGGAATGGCAGCCAACAGTAAAGAGAACGTGCTCATAATTACATGAGCATAGGT
Source organism: Sigmodon hispidus (assembly GCA_004025045.1). Lineage (NCBI taxonomy): Eukaryota > Metazoa > Chordata > Mammalia > Rodentia > Cricetidae > Sigmodon > Sigmodon hispidus. The sequence goes on along the minus strand of PVIH01028936.1, from coordinate 11,185 downwards.
GAATCTCAAATGTGTTAAATGAAGGAAATAAATGACCTGACACTCTGTAATTCCATTTCTCTAGTGAAATGGAGGAAATAGATGGCTGATGAGCAGAGGCTGAGGAAGGAGAATAGTCACATGAGACAATTCTGTCAGACAATAAAATATTCCATGTGAAGAATAGGGTGGCTATTACACTGTGTATTTGTTAGAATACACTGGATTGTTATTATACATTGAATGTAAAACTAATTCATTTTCACCTATGCAATCTATAACCAGATAAAATAAACCCCAAATATTCTGGGTTTCAGTCAGTTATATGTAGTTGCACGAACTCAGGTTGTATAAAATGAGACTCAGAGCCAAATATTGGGAGAAGGCTGAAATATCAGAGAGAGGAAGCAACACAGTCTATTCTCACCCAGCTGTGTTGCAACTTCCTCAGCCTTGCTCCTGGTCACGTCTGCCTGTTGTTTCTGCCAGTGGCTCCTACTAGTCACTTCTACTTCTGTTGGGTTCCTAAGAGGCCTTATATACCCTTCTCCTCAACTGTATCCCATCCAGGTTAGGATTAAAGGTGTGTGCTACTCTATTTTATAGCTAGCCTTGAACTTTCAGAAACACAGGAAGTTCTGTCTCCGGATTAAGGGTGTAGGTCACCACTCCTGGCTTTCCCTGTGCTAGGATTAAAGGTGTGGGTGATTGAATTTCAGCTGTTTATCCTTGTACTCAAGGATCAAGATTTGACTGTGTGCTGTCTCGCTCCAATATTCAGGTTTTATTAAATATGTAATATATATCCACATATCCCTTTTATGTCAAAAATAAAAAATAAAGATAACCAACACAGGAAAAGACATATACCATAGATACAATAATTATATACAATAATATACAAACAATAATTACATGAGGAATGTATAGTTCATCAACAATTGACAAATTCAAAGAAAATATTCCATTATTTATCTTATTTTTGTGAGTCCAAAGGATTGTACCTAATCCACTTTGTATCTAACTTGTATTACTAACTATAATCTATATTTTGATGTCTCTTATAGACTTTAACTTTTAACTGAAACCCTAGTGACACCTTTAATCCTTAACCACACCTTGGCAGATTAAAGGTGTGAACAAAAACAAAGAAATAAAGAAAACTGGGTGGAAGATTAAAGGCATGAACAGAAACAGAAAGTAATAAAGGGATCTTGGTGGAGTCACCAACCCTAGTGAAGTCTTTAACCCTTAGCCAAACCTAGGCAGATTAAAGGTGTGTAGAAACAGAAAGAAAAGACTGGGTGGATCAGCCATCCTAACCAGGGAAAAGGTAGTCAGAAATAGAAAAGATAAGAGATATACAGTAGAAACAGATTTAAAAAAAAAAAAAAAACCTATAAATGCTTTAGGGTATGTTTTAAAATATATGTAGGCTTGAGAGAAAAAATAAAAAGGAAAAAGAATAGAGAAATTACTTTTAAAAAAAGAAATAAAGTAAAAAGAAATAGTATTAAGCCACATAATAAAAAAAATACAAAGAGTGTCTGGATACTGGATATTATTGTCTTGTCTTTAAATTTTTTGACTATAAATGAAGTAGTTAAAGCTGCTAAGAAGACATTTGTTTACAAATGTTGATGGATTAACCCAATGTATATATTTGGACATTAAAATTAAAATCCAAAGATATGCTGCTTTGGAGAAGAGGTTTTCTTTTTATTTCAACAGAAAATAAAAAGCTGTGGATTTATTCCTAGTTAAATAAAATAAAAGTTTGATAGAGGAAGAGCCTCTGAAAATTCTCCAATGGAAATAGATGGCCCAGACAATCCAGAATTTCAGAACACCTCCATTGCAGTTTCCTCTGAAATTTGAATCCAAAACAACTTCAAGGAGACTGGCTGAGATGACCTGGTCTTAATGGACTACTTCACTAAGATGTGAAGAAGAGAAAATAACCTGATGTGGTGAGAGGGGGAAGGGACCCTGAATAAGGATATACAAGGATAGAAAATGTGACTTCTTTATTCATAATAATAAAAAAGGACTTATCCATAATCCTAAAATTTTCTTTAGATCCCCATGGGATTGCCAACACCCTCATTCAGTGGAAAGTAACCTAGAAGACTATGCATACATTACCAACAAATGGATTATGAATGTTTGTGTTTGTTTATGTGTTGGGTATAAGTCACTATAGACAATGAAATAGAAAAATGATATTCAATTTGGGGTTCCTCTTGCTTTAAAAAGAGAAAAAGGGAAATGTAGTGGATTATGTGTAACATTTTAAATAATTGTCCTGCCTATGAGTTTAATAGACGTTAATTGCCAAAAGGCAGACAGAAAGGGTGGGCAGGGCTACCAGGCTAAGAAAACTCTGAATACAGGAAGAACAGAGACAGATGCCAAAGAGCCATCAGAGAGAGCTGCCACAGATAAAACAAGGAGTTGGCAGCAGCCACAGAGGAAAGAAGCTGGAATGCTGCTCTGAGAAAAGGTACTGAGCACATGGCTGAACAAGATGGGTCGAGGTCAGATGAGACATGTTTTCTTTAAGGGTCTGGCCACAGGGAATTTAATTATGCTCCAGTAAGTAAATGAGCATCATGAATGGGCATTTTTGTAAATGGGGAGATCATAAGAGTGGGCATGAACCTGAGAGGTCTGATAACTGAGTTTGATGGGGTGCATAATGTAAAATCACCAAATAATTAATTAATTATATAACCCAAATTAATAAAAAGAAAAAAAAAGAAAGAGCTAACAAGTTATATGACTGGGCCTTAGGTCAATCAGCACAAAGTTAATACAAGTGTCTGTGTGTTTCTGTAGGATTGTGGGTCTGAACCTTGAGGATAGGCCAGAAACATAATACAATAGTTATAAGGTAGCTTTTGTTAACAGCTACATCCCAGACATCTCATAATAATAAGGGGATATATGTATTAACTAATACTAATTAATTCCTTCATCTGTAGATTTAGGCAGGGTAACTGCTTATCTAGTAAATTTTTTAGTGCCATTTTAGAATCACACAAATTACACAAGAAATTCCTGAAGAAGTGCCCTTTGAAATACATGTGGTGCTTTTCTGTCATAAACACAGATTCAGTAAAGGTGAAATACTGTCCGGTGCTGCCAACATCTAATCATCACGGGCAGTACAAGCACATTTCTTGATTTTCATGTGTGCAAAGAGCCACTGAGAATAATTGTCTGCTGCCTGGTTACTGACCCTGGAAATGTAGCAAAACCTTACATGATTACAATGCATCCAGGTTCATTCACTCCTTGGTACTTACAAAAATAAAAAATACTTTCACCCTAAACTTCACACTTGAGTGGAAAGAACATCTGAAAGTCTCAGTGACTGTCCCCTGGCTTTTCTATCGCATCTACAACTAGATTATTCTGGGAACAATGGGAGTCCAGATCACCACTTCTTACAAATGGACTTTCAGGAATTGATTGAAACCTAAACCTAAGTAAAATAGCTTTTAAATAATTTTTTGATGTGAATAAGGAGATTATGTGTCAAAATTCAGATAGAACATTGTGTGGCATTTTCTGCTTTAAAAAAAAAAAAAATGCCTTTTATATACATTTATCTCCGATCAAACCAAACCAGACAAGTTTACAGCACACCTCAAGACTAACCGCTCAGAAATATTGTTCTCTTTTGAATAAAGAATGCCCCTAGGAGATTTCCTAACATCTGACTGATCCTGATACACCTCAGAACAATGAACTCATCACGGTACAGATGAAAAGCATTAATTTAAAGCTCCTGTTTCCTTTCCCACACAGAATTCAGAGAGAGCTACCCAGACCTCTCTGCTTGCTGGTCAAAGCACTGCAAGGGTTTTTGTGGGTGTTACATTTCCTTTTGTTTTATAGATCAGTAAAATTTACATCATTTTCTGATCCAAGCAGGCTCCTGCTGCTACAGAGAAGTTACTGCCAGCCAAGCCTCCAGAATAGGTTTGGAAGCACCTCTTACTGGACTGCCTCTGGAGGGAAGGCCAACATTTTTTTTACTCTGAGAGAAATGAGAGTTCGTCGTCCATCCCTCCCCACCCACACCCTCCTCTGGACAGGTGTTTACTTTTCACTTTGGGATAAATGTGGCCTGTGGAGGTATATAACTGGGAGATACTTGGGTACATTTCAACACCTTGGAAATGCGGTGGCTTTCAAATAATTGACTGAACTAGTCAAAGTACAAAGAATAAATGCTAGTGATGTGCTTAGGCATGTGTGGGACAAAGTGGGACAGCTACATCCCTGCTTAAGACTCAGGAACAAAGGGGACACAAAAGATAGGAACAGCCAGAGGTGGGCGAGGACCAGAGAGAAACGGTGTCTTTTGGACATAACAAGGCTACTGTACTCATGAACACACAGAAGCTATGCTTACATGTCCAAGATCAAGCCAGTCAACATTCTGTCTGAGTTCATAAGCCACCACCCCCAACTAAAACTATGACATTTGATGACTTCCTTAAGGGTAAGTCCATAGGTAGGTCAACCCCTGCCCAAATGTATGGGCCTAAACCCGTGTGTGTATTTGTAGCACAAATTGTACTTGATGAGTTGTTTTTTCCAAAAGAAAATATAAATTGATCTTTATTGATAAACAAAATGATTATATACATTATATACAAGCTAAGAAATTTTATTTCTATAGATAGGATTTTTTTTAAAAAAGCTCTGTTTCTATAAGGTAGAAAAAAAGAAAATGTTAAAGGCTAGACTCGCAAGCTAACATATGAGAGGTTTTTTTGTAATGGGTATAAAGTTGGGGTAATAAGCATAAGGATCTAGGAGAAGTTAGGAAGAGAAAAGGTGATGAATTGATCAAAATATAGTGCATGAAATTCTCAAAGAATTAATAGGAATATTACATCAAAATTTACACATTCATGAATGATGTGCTAAAAAAATTGCATAGTATTTATGAAGCATTTAAACACATTTGGGACTTTTCCAAGGTGGACAAGGTATCTTCATTCATCTTATCTTACTCCTTCCTTTCCTCATCAGTGAACTATCTTAGTTATTTAATAAACTTAGTGAGGAGAAATGATTGGTTTCGTTAAATGATTGGTTTTGTTCACAGCATGGGAGATTCAAGTCTAAAATGTTGTGGCCCCATTGTTGCGCACCAGCAAGGGTCCAGAAACAGCGGTGCAAGCACATAGGGAGGCAGGAAACCACAGCTGGAGCTGGGAAGCAGAGAGAGAAAAGACAGTTACCGTCCTGCAATCCCTTCTCAGGACCTGTCCCCTTAGAGCTCTCCCTACTAAAAGTTCAAAGTACTTCTCTACGACATCCCCTGAGGACGGCTACATACAGGCTTTGGTAGACAACATTCCAGGCTGCTGCAGCCTTGATTTTCAAAACAACTAGAATGCATGTGCAAATATGTATAAATCAATGGGAACACAGTGGGTCAGAAGTAAATATTGACATTTGTGAATATGAGACCCAAAAACTTAGCCCAAAAATACCTTTGCTTTATCCTGAAACCTCACTAAAATAAAGAGATGAGGCATAAACATAGATTAGGAGGAAGCAAGAGCAGCCAAGATAGGCTAGTAGTGATGACATTACCTGAGAGCCTGAATCCTAATGCTTAGGGGAAAAGCCAAAGCTGTCCCTCTGTCAGAACTCACAGACTTCTCAAGAACTGAGGGGACCGATTCACACTGAGAATGGAGATAAGAAAAGTCACCAAATAAGGAGTCTTGTTTGGAGGCGATTCTTTTTCTTGAAAATAGGTATTTTTTCATACAGTAGATTCTTACTATGGTTTCCTCACCCTCAACTTCCCCAGATCCTCCCCACTTATCTACCCACTCAAGTCCTCTCTCTCTCTCTCTCTCTCTCTCTCTCTCTCTCTCTCTCTTTCCTTCCCCCCTTTCTCTCTGAAAGCAGGCATCTAAAATAATAATAATAATAAGAAGATAAGATAGAACATATAATGTCATACATTTGCATATAGAGAAAACGCATAACAAACAAAATCAGAAACCATAATATAGAAGCAAAATATTTGTAAGGTTTTTTATTTTAAAAAAAAGTGCTCAGACAAAGCATTAGGAAACAACCTCCAAAGACACCATTTGGTTTTTTTATGTGTTGACCATCTACTGCTGGACATAGGGCCTACCTGCCCTTTAGTGTGGTTTCTATACACAGTGAGACTCCATTGGAGAAAACTTACTTTTCTTTTATAGTCAATTATCAATTGCAGATGGCTTCTGAGTGAAGGATGAGAGTATGTGTCCACTTCTTCTCACGGCACTGGGACCTCATCATCCCAGACCTGTGTAGCCCCTGGGCATGCTTCCATAGTCTCTGTGAGTTCACATGTGTATAGTCCTGCTGTGTTAACAAGGCCTTGTTTTCTTGGTGTCTGCCATCCTCACTGCTCTTAAAACCTTTCTATCTCTTCTTCTGCAGGATGCCCTGACCCTGAGCCCTGATGGGAATGATTTGATAGAAACTTTCCATTTAGGGCAGAGTGTTCCCAGGTTTGTAGAGGCAATTCATTTTTTTAATTATTATTATTATGAATAATGAAGTCACATTTTCTATCCTTGTATATCCTTATTCAAGGTCCCTTCCCCCTCCCACCACATCAGGTCATTCTCTCTTCTCCACAACTCCCCATACACCCCCTCCCCCGCACCATGGGCAGGCAGCAGGCAGTCCCAAGGTCCCACAGTCCCAATATTGCTTAGTTCAGCCTCCACTCCTGGCAAATCCAGTTTTCTCCCCCCAACATCAAGACTGAGTCAAGGGTTCCTCTAGGGGGAGTGGGATCCAAGGAGTCAGTCCAAAGTGATCCTGATCGCAAACTGTTCAGTGGTTGTGGTTTGCAGCTTGGGTATGCTTTGCTTCTTTTTTTATTTTCCTTTATTTTGTTGCTGTTTTTTTTGTTGTTGTTGTGTTTAGAGTCTACTAATGAGTAAGTACATCCCCTGCTTATCTTTCTGGGCTTCAGGAGGATATTCTCCAAATCCATTCATTTGCCTGCAAATTTTAGGACATGATTTTTTCTTACTGCTGAGTAGTACTCCATTGTGTAGATGTACCACAGTTGTTAATCTATTCTTCAGTTGAGGGGCATCTAGGCTGTTTCCAGGTTCTTGTTGTTATGAATAATGCTGCTATGAACATAGTTGAGCTAATGCCATTGAGTGCAAATGTACATCTTTAGGGTATACACCCAGAAGTGGTATTGCTGGGTCCTTGGGGATATTGATTCCCAGTTTTCTGAGAAACCACCATACTGCATTCCAGAGTGGCTGAACAAGCTTACACTCCCACTAACAATGGAGGAGTATTCCCCTTGCTCTGCAACCTCTCCAGCATAAGCTGTCATCTGTTTCTTTTATCTTAGCCAATCTGACTGGTGTCAGGTGGTATCTCAAAGTTGTTTCGATTTGCATTTCTCTGATGGCTAATGATGATGAGCACTTTTTCAGGTGCCTTTCAGCCATTGGTAATTCTTCTGCTGAGAATTTCCTTTTTAGATCTGAACCCCATTTTTTGATTGGGTTATTCAAGGTTTTGGGCTCTAGATTCTTGAGTTCTTTATATATCTTAGAGATCAGTCCTCTATCACTTGTAGGGTTGGTGAAAATCTTTTCCCATTCTGTAGGCTGTCATTTAGTCCTATTGACAGTGTCCTTGGCTTTACAGAAGCTTCTTAGCTTCAGGAGATCCCACTTATTGATTGTTGATCTTAGTGTCTGTGTGTAGAGGCAATTCTTAAAACAACCTTTCTTAGTTCACTCAAAGCCTGAAGTTTTGACAAAGGAGTTAAAAGAAACAGCCTCGGGATTTGATGAACATTGGAAGCAGTCCTGGCTCGAAGAACTAAGTCAAACTCAGGGAGATGAGTGCTGGGTGATTAGTGAAAATCAGACATTAGTTCAAACTCCCTACATAGACATCATAATGCTGGTGGCTGGTGAACCTTCTCCTTCAAGAAAGATATTTGAAGTCTCATCTTCAGAAAGGAGAAGTGAGAAAAAAGATTTGGAAAATACTAATATAAGGAGCATACATACAAAAAGCCATGCTCAGCTCTTTATCAGTAAAACCACTGAGCATCTGCCCCAGTCACTCCCTGACCTTCTAACTAGTTTTTTAAGACCTTCATTCTTGAAGGAAAGGAGCAAACACTGTTGATACCTCAGTAAATCTAAAGAGGCTGACAAATGATTCATACCAGTGACTCCAGAGCAGAGGTAGGTGGGCTATGAGTATAAGGCTAGCCTGAGCTATATAGTGAGATTCCGTCTTAATAAACAGTGTGGAGGTTTGGAGAATAAATGCAGTTCTGGAGTAGTGTTTCCCTGCATGTGTAGTACCCTGAGTTTGATTCCCAGTACTACAAAATAATAATATTAACAATAATAATAAACAATAAAACAACTTGGAGAAAAGAATGTCTACTGTGCAAAAATCAGAAGATATAAAAATTATTAGTATATTTGACACAAAATAAGCTCCTGCATTAGACAGAAACAATGGGACCATGAGCATGGCCATTTAGAAAGAGTTTTTTAAACAATATAATCATCACTGACTGAAATGAAAAACTCAAGAAGAAGGTTATTAAGGAAGAAGCTATGCCAATCAAAATACTGTCACACTTGTAGAGCCACAAGGAGAACTTTAAAGACTTGTTGTAATACCAGTGAAATCTCAAAGGAATGCATATGCATCAACCCAACATCAAAATGTGTGAAGGTCAATTGGGACATTTGGAAATTTTTGCAGTTTTCCAGCCTTTGTAGGGAATCTAGATGAGAATGAGCTTCCATCAAATAGAACACATAAATTGGCAAAAAGAAAGATAAGAAGTTGAGGGGTTGGTGTCCCTCAACAGAAAGAAAAATAGGATTTTCAGTGGTGGTGGCAAGAGCTTCTGACACAGCTGTACCTCAGCAGAGAAGAAAAACAAAGGGATTAGAGTGAATCACCCAGAGCTTCAGAGAAGGAGTTCTCCAGAAACATAAAACTGAAGACCCCCTGATGCAGCTTAACATCCTGAGAGGATATTGAGGCAATTATGACCTCCTCCAGGGAAAACAAAGAAACTGTGAACAGAAGGCACACTCTCAGGGCTCCACTCCATTGCCTTTAGTTCTGTTAAGGAGATTCGTGCTGAGAAATGGCACATGCACAGTTAGCAAGGACAGTGGGGAAAGTGAGGTGCATCTGGAAATTCCGCAGTCTGAAGTGGGCAGCTGATGCTTCAGACTGATAAGCCAAGCTGCGAGGCAAGAAGACATGATACTTGGAGGTACAGGAACATGTTCCAAATAGTTCACAAGAAGTAGGGAGGAAAAAAAAAAAAGAAAAAAAAACTTCTAAGAAAAGAACTATTGTCTCGTCAAACTTCATGTGTGTTTAATTTGAAAAACTTACAAGTGAGGGGGAGGAACCAAAAACAAATTTTTAAAGTGCTCAACGTCAACATCCCAGCCATCCAAGATATGAAAATTAAAACTACATTGAGAGAGTACCTTACTCTCATCAGAAGGGCTATTACAACAAAAGTTGGAGCAGATGTGGGGACAAAAAGAAACCCTGCTCCACCACGGATGTGCGTGCAAATTGATTTAGCTATATGAAAAACAGTTGTGGTCTCTCAGTGATTCAAAAATAGAACAAGCATATAAACCATCCATACTACTCATGGGTAGATGCTCAGAAAACCCTATGTCCTGCCATATAAATGCTTATTTTTAACTATTTTTAAAAATTATTTTACATACCAACCTATGGTGATATAGTATATATTAAGTAAAATGGTCTGGAATAGCAGAGGACAGTCACCCTGAAAGTCAGGCATTAGTCTATGCCTTTAATTCCAGCACTTGAGAGGTAAAGGCATGTGCCACTAATGCCTGATTTTCATAGTTTGGCTGTGGGTTATTCTGTCCTCTGATATCCCAGACTATTTTTATTAAATATATAATATATTATGTAATATATCACCATACCAACAACAGATTTCCTTCCCTTCCCTCCTCCTATTCCCTCCCCCATCTCCCATCTACTCCTAAGGAAGGAGAAAGCCTCCTAAGTGAGTCAACAAAGCATGGCCTATCAAATAGAGGCAAAATCAAGTTCCTCCCACCTGGCTCAAGGCTGAGCAAGGCATCCTACCATAGGGAATGGATCCCAGGGAAATATTTATATAGCCTTGTTTATCACTCCTCCATTTACTATAGCAAGAAAATAGCACCAGCCAAATGTCTATCAACAAGAGAAGTCATAATGAAATGTGAAAAGTAAAATATATTGGAAAACCCAAACTCAAAAAGAAAGGAACACATGATGTTTCTGATATATGGGTTCTACCCTGTCATATATGCATGTCAGCAGGTGTAAGTGTAGACAGTACATTCACAAAGAAAACCTAGATGTCCCTCAAACAAAGAATGGATAAAGAAAATATGGTACTTTTACACAATGTAGTATTTTTTAGTTGCTTAAAAAATGACATTATGAAATTTTCAGACAAATGGCTGGAATTGGGGGGGGGAACCATCCCGAGTGAGGTAACCCAGACCCAGAAAAATGACATGTATTCATTTATAAGTGGATATTAACTGTTAAGTAAAAGATAATCAAGCTAAAGATTGGGTAAAAGTGTAGTAGAGCTCTAGTAGGAACACATGGATCACCCTGGGAAGGAGAAGTGCAATAGATTATACAGGTGCACTGGGGTGGGTAGGGACAGGAGCAGAAAGAATCAAGTATGTGGGGAACAGATGTAGGAAGCAAGCGTAAGAAAACAACAGCTGGAATTGAGGAGCATTGTGAGGCAGTATGGAGAGGATATTGTGGAATATTCCTGGAATTTGTGAGGATGACCCTTAATGAGAGCTCCAAGTAATGGAAGATTTGAAGTCTGAGATGGCCACATTTTGTAGACAGGCAAGGCTTCCAGTGGTGGAACTGGGCTGTATTTGGTTGACTTCTTGACTGACAGGGTCCTGTGGAGATCCCTAAACAACCTACACTGATGCTAGGATGGAGGGTTGCTCTCTGAAACCTGACACCAGAACTTCATTGCCAAGGACAATACCCATACACCTCATTGAATGAAGAGAGCCTTCATAGTGATCGTCACCTCTGTGATCTAGACTCTTTTCTGCAGAAAGGTATTCTC
>PVIH01028935.1:0-14438 GCA_004025045.1 Sigmodon hispidus | reverse complement strand
TTGTACAGGGATGAGGCCAGAGCTGTCTGGAGGCACAAAGTAGGTTCTCCACTAACCCAAAGATGCTTGGCAAACACAGTGGGTGTTCACCCCACAATACACTACGCCAACATAGGGGCTGGGGGAAGCGGGGTACCTGGCCACCCCCACCTGCACCAGCTTCCCATTATCAGGGGTTCTGGGCTCTCTGGCTGGAGCTATCTGGCCCCTGAGTAACCGGGCACTCACTCACCCCAGCTGCAAAGAAGACTGCATCAGTAACTTCCATCAGCTTTGTTTCGCAAAACACACGGAGCTCGCCCCTGAGCGCTCCCAGAGGGAGTTTCTTGTCCCCCTCAGTGGCACGGGCCAGGCCAGATTCCAAATTCTGGCTCTGGAAAATTCCATAGCCTGAATCCAGCCACTCGGAGTGAGGCTAATCCCTCCCCATTTATTGTGTTATGTAACATTCGGAGATTAATACTAGAGGCAGATGGCGGGACTCACCCTGCCCCGTGCCTGCCTGGCTTTGTGAGTGAGGGACTCCCATCTGGCACACGGGGGCGGGGCCCAGGGGCCCAGATTCCTGAGATGCAGAAATGGCTGCACAGCACGGAGGGAGGGGGTGAGGGGGCTCCGGTGAGGGGTAGCCTGAGATTCTGAAAAGACCCATGGCTACCTTGAAGTTTCTTTTCCCAGCACCATCCAAGCCTCCACTCCCATCTTAAGGGTCAATTCTCAAGGGGCCCGCAGAGCCAGTGGTCCACACTCATGCCCTCCATCTGCCTCTCATCCTGGCTGCCTGTCTCCCCTGGTACCCCGTCCCACTGTGCCCTTCCAGCCTTGGCTCTTTGGTTCCTATGTCATCAGATCTCCTTAGGCTACCCTTATGAATCCTGCTGTGGCTTCCCAGTGCCCAAGTTGATGAAGACCCACAGGTCGCGCTCCTGTAGGAAGGACCTGGTCAGATGCACTTGGTCCACTAGCCTGAGGCTTCCCATGTACCCCAGACAGACTCCTGGGCCCGGCTTCTCTGCAAAGGAACCTGCTCAGTCCTCTGAACCTCCTTTTCCCGGTGGGTGAACTGGGCGCTGTCAACAGGTCACAGGAGGCACAGGGATGCGAGCGCGGTAGAATGAGCCTGGCTCCGGGTTAGCGCCAGAGCACTTGCCATTCGGCTCTGGCTCCGGGTGCTGGCAGGAACCCACGGGCGTCCGGGCCCCGCCCCGCCCTGCCCCCACTCTTCAATAAGACCGGCTCCCGCGGCTCGCTCGGCTCAGAGCAGCAGCGCTGCAGGCGACACCGAGCTGCGCAGTCCCGGAGCCCCGCTGCGCGCCCAGGCCCACCGGGCGCAAATGGAGCCCCGGTCACAGCGGCGGCGGCGGAGCCGCCAGGTGGTGGCCGCCTTCCTACGCGACCCGGGCTCGGGGCGCGTGTACCGGCGCGGGAAGCTGATCGGCAAGGTGCGGGTTCCTGCGCGCGCTCATACACACCCGAGTTCAAAACGCGGGAAGGGAAGAGCTGGGGGGTTGGTGTCTGGAAGGGCGGGAATGCACAGGCAGGTGATGGCTGGCGCTCCGGTCCCCTGAGTTTGGGCTCGGGGCTGCGGGATGGATGGCGAGGCGGGAATAGCACTTGGTGCGCTGTCTGCGGGCTGTGCGGGGCTGTGCGGGGTTTGTTGCCCGCCCGTGTTAGCCGGGCGCTTAGCGTCCTCTGGGTACACAGCAGGCGCTCCGCACGTAGTGGCGGGGCTGTCTCTTCCCTCCGCGGTGGGTGCTGAGCTGCGCGACTACCTGGCTGCGGCTGGGAATTGCTCCTTAGGTGGCCCAGTGGCCGCACGGACTCTGGAGGGTGTTGAGCTGTGAAGCTGGGTGTCCTGTGTCAATGGGCTGTGTATCAGGGTGTGCCTGGATGCTGTGTTTTGTGTCTGGGTGTTGTATTTGAAGACTTTCATGCGTTAAATGTTGTATCATGTATCTGGATGGTGTATGTGTCTGGGTGCAGCTATATATTTACTTTACACATGGTGTGTCTTGGTGTTGTTTTGTGTATCTGTGCTGGGGTTGTTTCTGGATCTTATGTATGTAGGTTTTTAGAGTCTGGGTGTTGTGTGTCCAGATGTTTTGTATGGGTGTGTTGTGTGTGTGTGTTGTGTTTATGGGGGCTGTGGTGTGCGCAGTTGTGTGAAGTGCTGTGTGGGGGTGTCTGGCTGGGTGTATGTGTAGGCATTTTGTATATTGGTGCTATGTGGATATTGTATGTGTGGATGCCAAGTGGAGAGGTGCTGTTTGTAGGTGTGTGTGGAAGTGCTGTGAAGGGGTGTGTCTGGGTGTTGTGTATATGGTTGCTATGTGTGGGTATTGTGTTTCTAGGTAGTGTATGTGGACGGCCTGTATTTGTGGGTGTGTGTGGATGCTGTGAGGGCGGGCCGTGTTTGGAGTGTGTATGGATGCTGTGTCTGGGCGGTGTGTGTGTGTGTGTGTGTGTGTATGCTGTTTCTGAGTGTCATGGGTACCTCACTGTTCCTTGCAGCAGAGTTCATGGGCCTCCTGCTTTGACAAAGTCCGTGGGTCTCATCTCTTTGTTGGGTGACTGTGCTGTGGGGTGTCCGGGTGTGCCAGCTGCAGTGTGTTGCAGGCCTGTGTCTCTGGGTGTGACCCACTGTCCACACTTTCCCTCCTGTCTTCCGCAGGGTGCCTTCAGCCGCTGCTACAAGCTCACGGACATGTCCACCAGCGCGGTGTTCGCCCTGAAGGTGGTGCCGAGGGGCGGGCCAGGGCGGCTGCGCCTGCGCGCGAAGGTGAGACCCCCCTCCCAGCCTGTCCCAGCTCTGCCTTGCTTTCCTGCCTGCGAACGAGCCAGGCCTGGGGCTTGTAGCCTGCACCGCAGCTGAGGGTCCTTCCTGGGGACACAGGTGGAGCGTGAGATCGCCCTGCACAGCCGCCTGCGTCACCGCAACATCGTGGCCTTCCACGCGCACTTCGCGGACCGCGACTACGTGTACATGGTGCTGGAGTACTGCAGCCGCCAGGTGGCCAGGGCCTTAGTGGGTGGGGCGGGGCTCCTGCGATGGGCGGGGCTTCTGATGGTGGGGCGGGGCTCCTGCGATGGGCGGGGCTTCTGATGGTGGGGCGGGGCTCCTGCGATGGGCGGGGCTTCTGATGGTGGGGCGGGGCTTTCTGGTGATGGGGCGTGGCTTTCTGGTGGTGGGGCGGGGCTTCTGCGATGGGCGGGGCTTGGTTGTTGGTTGCCTCTGGGCCAGCTAAGCCAGGTGGGGTTGAGAGGGTGGGTGGGGTGAGGCCACTGAGAGCCAGGCAGGCCACTTCTCTGTCCCATCTGTGTCTCTGCATCTCCATAACAACTGGTGCTCACGCCATGTTCACTTGGTGCCCTCTGTCCCCTCCTGGGCCTGCACATGCTCAGCCTTCCTCTCCCTGGGTGTGTGTGGTTTCCGGTGCCCGGGCGTGAACCTAGAATCCGCGGCCCAGCTAACGAGTGCCAGGTCCTCTTACAGTCCCTGGCTCATGTGCTGAAAGCGCGACAGACCTTGACAGAGCCTGAGGTGCGCTATTACCTTCGGGGCCTGGTCAGCGGCCTGCGCTACCTGCACCAGCAGCGCATCGTGCACAGGGACCTGAAGCCCAGTGAGCACGGGGAAGGGACGCTGGGGGGAACTGGGGGATAGTGGGGGGCTGGGAGGCTGTACACACGTACCATGCTCCTAACACCTGCAGGCAATTTCTTCCTGAACAAGAACATGGAGGTGAAGATCGGAGACCTGGGACTGGCTGCCCGGGTGGGGCCCTCCGGTCACTGCCACAGGTGAGGGTAGGAGGCTCTTCGTGGTCCTGAGTGGGGCCAGGAAGCCCCGGCCTTCCTAAGCTCCCATGATTGCCCTCCAGGGTGCTCTGCGGGACTCCAAACTTCCAGGCTCCTGAAGTGGTGTCCCGAAATGGACATTCCTGCAAGTCTGACATCTGGGCTCTGGGCTGCATCATGTAAGGGAGGGAGACGTTGGGGGACCCAGTCTGGGGAACATGGGGAGGGGAGACCAAGTGTGGGCAGGAAGATCGAGCATGGGGATAAGTGTGCATACGAACAACAGACTAAACACGTTAGCTAGGGCTGGAGCTCCCTCTGTAGACCAGGCTGGCCCTGAACTCGCAGAGATCTACTTGCCTCTCCCTCCCGAGTGCTGGGATTAAAAATGCACACCCAATGAGCATCGTACCCTTAACACCCAGGTCTTGGTTTCTTGAATGCCAGTTGAAGCGTGGGTGGGGCTAAGGTTCAGTGGATGCACACGAGGATGGCAGTGTACACCTGTTAATTCCAGCACTGAGGAGGTGAAGGCAGAGGGATGCAGGTTGGTGCACGGCCAGGTGGAGTGTCTTGGGTAGGTGTGAGGGTGAGGAGTACAGGGGTGGGCTGGCTTTGGCCAGGTGTGAACATCCCCTAAGCACACGCAATTACGGACTCATTCGTGTCCCCCGACCTGGCCCCAGGTACACAGTGCTGACGGGTACACCACCGTTTGCTGCGTTGCCCTTGACAGAGATGTACCAAAATATCCGTGCCGGCCACTACCCTGAGCCTGCTCATGTGTCCTCCAGCGCTCGAAGCCTCATTGCGCGGCTCTTGGCCCCCGACCCTGCCGAGCGGCCCAGCCTGGACCACCTACTCCAAGATGATTTCTTTACTCAGGTGGCGGGGTGTCCCCAGGTGGGTCCCTGGGGGCCCTGTGACCATCCAGATCCAGGGCTGACCCTGAGCCCACTCCCTCCTAAGGGCTTCACTCCAGACCGGCTGCCTCGGCATTCCTGCCACAGTCCGCCCGTCTTTGCCTTCCCGCCACCGCTGGGCAGACTGTTCCGAAGGATGGGCCAGCTCCTGCTGACCCAGTGCCGGCCACCTTGTGAGTAGCTGTCCCCGAGCTTGACGCAGCCTCTTACCTGCTCAGAGCCGTCCCGCCTCATCCGCACCCTCCTTTCCACGGCCATAACTAAAGTGCAGGAGCGGGCAGAACATGTCACCAGCACTGTCCCCCAAAACCTGTGCTTCCTTCAGGTCCTTTTACTTCAAAAGAAGCTTCAGGCCCTGGAGAGGAAGGGACAGAACCTGACCGCATGGAGTCCAGCAACGAGGTGAGTGATCCAGGGAGGGTTTACAGAGAACTCGGCCTCTCTGAAGCCTGGGACTGAAGCTTCCATCCACTCAAGTCCTCTATGAACCCTGCCACCCCTGACCACGCCCCCAGCCCCTCCCTGGGGATTCTAGGTGGGGCTCCCACCCTGACCACGCCCCCAGACCCTCACTGGGGGATTCTAGGCGGGGCTCCACCCTGACCACGCCCCCAGACCCTCACTGGGGAGTCTAGGCGGGGCTCCACCCTGACCACGCCCCCAGCCCCTCACTGGGGGATTCTAGGCGGGGCTCCACCCTGACCACGCCCCCAGACCCTCACTGGGGATTCTAGGCGGGGCTCCACCCTGACCACGCCCCCAGACCCTCACTGGGGATTCTGGGCGTGGCTCCACCCTGACCACGCCCCCAGCCCTTCACTGGGGAGTCTAGGCGGGGCTCCACCCTGACCACGCCCCCAGCCCCTCACTGGGGATTCTAGGCGGGGCTCCACCCTGACCACGCCCCCAGCCCTTCACTGGGGAGTCTAGGCTCCTGCCCCACTGTCCCTCTGAGACCATGGGACCCCGTTTACATCCGTTTTCATTGCATTGCATTTGTTGAGTGTGTGCTTTATGACTTCATGGCAGTTTTGTCTGAAGAGGAAACCTGTTCTTTGTATGAAGTGGGGTGGTAGGCTCTGAGGGTTCCCTCGGGGATGGGAGCTACATTTCATCTCTACTCTGTCTCAGGAAGGGGCTCCTCTCTGCACTGAGAGCCCAGTTCACTTCCTCACACTTCGGACCCTGCAGACCAACCTGGCAGGTGAGTGGCAGCTTCATCCCAGTCAGGGGCTACAGATGCCTAGTGACTCAGAACAAGAACTTACCTGTGCCTGTCACAACCAGATCTGGCCTCAGTTTGTCTACCTGTAGAATGTAACAAATACCTGACACTTTCAGGGATGCAGGGGTGGGGTAGTGGGGGACCTCACTCTTGGTGGAAGTCCAGGGCTGTCTGGGCACCCACATAACTCTGTCTTAACAGACCCAAAGGGGATCTTGGCACTTCAGCTGGAAGCAGCGATCAGGAAAATACACCTTTGCTTGGACTCAGGACCTGTGGGTAGGACAGCCAGCAAAGAGCACAGGGCTGAGGCAGCCTGGAGTGCTCTAGCCCAGGCTCACTGACTGTATCCTCACCCAAATCCAGTTCCCCAGCCCTCCTCCAACACAGCCTCAACCCGCCCCAATACACGCCAGCAAAGCCCCACCCCAACCCTAGGCCGTCCCACCCCTCCCCAGCACAGCCCTTCCCCACCCCAGCCTACCCTCCTCAGCCAGCTGGTACCTGACCCTGCTCCCTTCTCTCCCCTTATCCTCAGCTGCACAGGACCCCCCAGGGGAGCAGCAGCCTGTCCTTTGGGTTCCCAAGTGGGTGGATTATTCCCTCAAGTACGGCTTTGGCTACCAGCTGTCGGATGGGGGCAGTGGCATGCTGTTTCGGGACGGCTCCCACATGGCCCTGCGCCCCCCAGGAGGGTAATTTGTGGGGCTCCTACCCCCAGGGACCTCTCTTGATTCTTTCCTCGTCTGCTGGCAGGGGAGCACAGTGAATTGGGTTCATGTTCTTTTCCACATGATAAAAATCAGCTGAGGCAGGAGAGGGGACTTTAGATAGCATGGACACTGTTTCATGTCACTGGGGGAGCCATGTTCACAGAGGAGGTCAGTAGGCAGAGCGCTCACCTGGCATACACAAGGCCCAGGGCTCCCTCCACCAGGGTATAAAGGTGTTAGCACACACCTGTCATCCCAGCACTTGGATGTGGAAGTAGAAGGATCAGGAATTCAAGGTCACCTTCAGCTAAAAAGCAAGTTCAAGGCTAGCCTGAGCTACATGAGACAAAGAAACACAGTCTCCAAACAGCCAGTGTCAGGCTGAGTTAAACAACATGGAACCGACTCCTGGTGCTGGATTACAGACCTACACCACCTTGCCTGGCTCTTAGCCAGGTCCTGGATCCGAACTCAGGTTCCCATGCTGAGCTCTTTCCTTGGTCTTGTGACTCATTTCTATTTATCTTTTTATTGGAGATAGAACAGAGATCCTGGGGGTCTCCTACCACTGAGCCACCTCACAGGCTCCAGTATCTTACCACAGTGTTCTTGGTGCGAGAAAGGCAGCTTTACAGGGAGGTGACTGGGGTGACCAGGAGGACAGTGGCCATGTCTATGGAGACAGGAGAAGAATCCAGATCTGATGTAGCTTGGCAATGAGAGGTGCTTCTGGGATGGCCAACGCCATGATTGGGCAGGGTTGTATATATATTCAGAGCAGCATTGGGGCGCAGCTGTGTGGGAAGATACCTTCAGGGATGGAGCATCCAGGACAGAGACTCATTCAGGTCCCTGGTCCCCAGCCATGTCTCCTACCAACCTGACCAAGGGACTCTGTGGACCTTCACCCTGAGGGACGTCCCCAGTTCGCTGCGTGCCAAGTTGGCCGTCCTTCGGCTGTTTGCCTGCTATATGCAGAGACGTCTTCGGGAGGTGAGGGTCCGGAATGTGGAAAGGGACAGGAGAGGGAGGTGGGGACCCAAGGGACCCTGACCCAGTGTGTCCCCGCAGGAGAGGACTGTGTCCGTGCCTGTGGCACCCACCTCCCCTGGCTTCTCTCTGGTGAGCGTCATTGCTGACTCTCAGGCTCTCGTCATGGTGCTTAGCAATGGGACAGTACAGGTAAGAGGCCCGGCCGCAGCGCTGGTGAGACCAAATTAATGATGCTGCTCAGTCCAAGCCTCAGGACCAGACAGCAGCCCTCACTGCCCTAGGAAATCCTGGGTCACTGGGTTACTAAGGTCAAGGGTACAGAGACCCAGAGAAGGGCTGTCCTGGAGCTAGGGCCTGGGATGGACCTGCAGTGGCCTGCGGTCACTGCTGAGGCTCTGCCTGAAGCGGGGGCTGTGCTGGGCATATGAAAATATAAATAATAATGAAGACAGGAAATGTTTATGATGAAGAGGCTCATACTTGGCTATATAGCAACTTTGAAACCAGCCACGGGAGACAGTATCAAAGAAAAACAAAAAGAAATGAAAAAAAACTAAGGGAAGAACTGGGAGGAAGACTCGTGTTAAGATGCTCACCTCCAAGACCGGAGCGGAGTCCCCAGGACTCCCACGATGTGAGGTCAGAGTTGACTCTCGCATGCTGTGCTCTGTCCATTCTGTGTGAGCCCTGGCAAACCTGTGCACAAATGCACACGAGTGTAATAGAGTGCAAAGTGAGAATAAAGGAAAGGTGCGGGTGTTAGTGGGTTGATATAGTTGGGGTGAGGGATCCCCACTGAGCCTGTTTCTCTGTTGATTTCATGGAGCTCTTGACTCGATTCTTAACTCTTTGGGGCGCAGCTCCTACACCATTGTGAGTGCTCAGCTCCAGGCTATCTTGATCTTCATGTCACTCTCTCCCAGATCAGCTTCAGGTCATCTGAAACCCAGCTGGTACTGAGTGGGGAAGGCAAAGGCTTTCTGCTCACCCTCTGGGAGCCAGGAGGACCTGGTGTGGGTACCTCCTACTCGGCGGATGTCCTACAGAGTCATGGCTGTACCCTTGCCATCCGCCGGCACCTGCACCATGGGCTTCGCCTGCTGCGGAGTGTCTAATGGAGCTGAGGGTCTGAGCAGAGCTCTGCGCGTGGGTGCTAGTGACCTGGGCTCTGGCTTGGTCTATGCTATCACTCCATAGCTGGCGTCCATGGAAGGTGGACACATTGGAGAGACCAAAGAGGTGGAGTCTTTCTTTGATTATTCAAGATAGAATTTTATTGTGCCCTGTTGGATTTTCATTAAAGACAGTGTGTCCCTGAAAGCTGGTATCTGTCTGTTTTTGTTTGTTTGTTTTAGATTGACTTGTCTTCTTGTGTGAGTGTTCTGCCTGCATTTTTTTCTGGGCACCACATGAGTGTCTAGTGTCTGTGGAGACCAGAAGTGGGTGTCAGAACCCCATCTCACCCCTGAACTGAAATCACAAATGGTTTGAGCCACCATGTGGGCACTGAGCACCGGATCTGGCTCCTCCGGAAGAGAAACAAATGCTCTCATTCACTCAGCCCATTCTCTTTGGTTTATGAATCAGGGTGACCTGTAGCCCAGGCTGGCATGGCACTTGTGCAATATTGGTTTAACTATGCAAAGATGTGTTGCTGTTTTACTTTGCCTGCCTAAGGCATCTGATTGGTGTAATAAAAAAAAAAAAAAAGAAGCTCAACAGCCAATATCGAGGAAGGAAATATAGGCATAGGCAGGACTTCAAGGAAGACAGAGTAAGTAGGAGGAGGGATTTAGGATGGGGAAGAAAGAGACACCAGGGGCCAGTCATCCAGACGGACAGAGAGGAAGCAGGACAGTAGGACACACAGAAGGAAGAAAGGTAAAAAGCCTGAGGCAAGACACAGATGACAGAAACAGGTTAGACTAAGTTAGAAGAGCCAGTGGGACAAGCTGGAGCGGAGGCTGAGCATTCATAGTTAATAAGTCTCCGTGTCTTTATTCGGGAACTGGTTGGTGGCCCAAAGAAGATTCCAACTACAGGAGCTCATTTCATATCTTGGAAGATGACCTTGAACTCATGATCCTCAGCCTCTGTCTCCTGAGGTGTCAGGAATGCTTTCAGATATAATCTTACTCCATAGCCCCAGCTGGCCTGGAACCAGAGGCAGCCTTGTCTCAGCCTCCCTCAAGTGCAGGAGCAGCTGTGCACCATCATGTAGCACAAATCCTAATTGGTCAACCTGAGTTAGGTCTGAAAGACCAGACAAAGGACTAAGCCACTAGAGAGACTTCCTACCACTACTGGGTCCTCAGACTGAAGGGGCCAAGCTCCTGTCTCCTCCTGCCTTATAGTCTCTCCGCTCCGCCCACCCATGTCACTTCCTGCTCCACCTCCGTAGCGCTGAGATTAAAGGCATGAGATTCCAAGGATGGGACTGAAGGTGTGTGCCACCACCATCTGGCCTCTATGTCTAGCTAACTAGTGGCCAGCCCTGCCCTCTGATCTCCAGGAAAGCTTTATTTGTTAGAGCACAAACAAAAAATATCACCACACCATTATACCTGCTTTCTCAAGCTCATGTTGGACAAATGCTGGGGAAGAGTGTCTGTTCTGGGTGATATGAGCCAGATTTTCACCTTATAACAATTAGTACCAGAAGTGGGGTGGATAACCTGAAATTAACAATAACAGCTATTCACTTAAATGAGGGTCCTCAGGAAAGGGCTATGGAAAATGGCAGGATGAGACCTGGGCTGGGCATAGGGATGTGGGTGGCTGTCACCAGGTGAAATGTTCCTGCAGAGTAGGTGAGATGGGTGAGACAGGCACACTGTTCAGCACCTTCAGATCCCAGAACACTTCACTGAGAACCTAGAACAGTATGGAAACTGAATCTCAGACTCAGCTCTAATGTGTCCTCATGTGCCTTGTTGGTGAGAAAAACCTAGCTTTGGGTGGGACAGTGTCTGTCTGGCTATACTTCCATATCAAAGACCATATCAGGGGACGTCAGGGCAGAAACCTGGAGGCAGAGGCCGTGGAGGAGGATCCTTACTGGCTTATTTCTTCTGGCTGCTCAACTTTTATTTGTTTGTTTATGGAAAGAGGGTTTCTCTGTGTAGCTCTGCCTGACCTAGAACTCACCATGTAGTTCAGGCAGGTCTTGAACTCACCAGCCTCTATCTCGGAGTGCTGGTATCAAATGCGTGTGTCACCACATCCAGCAGGTTGTTTCCTGTGTACCCAGGACCACCTGTCCAGGGGAGGCACCGTACGCTGTGGGCCTCCCACATGATTAGCTGTTCTGCACCCAGACACAGCAGTGGCCATTTCAAAGGAAGGTGGTGTGTGCCCTGGTCACATGCCTTCCTTTGTATAGACGGGAGGCCTAAGGGGATCTGTCTGGAGCAGGGTAGGGCTGAGGAGAAAGGAAGCGTGAGAAGCACAGAGAAGGCTGAAGGAAACCATTGGTCAAGCTCAGGGGCTTGGTCGTTAGCTAACACTTGCCCTTTAGCTGACATTTCTCCGTCACAGCTCTGCGTAGCCACGGTGTCCCAGTACCCATAACGCCCCTGCCAACGTTGGAGTCTCTCTCCCATTATTTCCTGTCATGGAGTCCCACATGGTGTGAACTGTCTTGTCTCGTCTTCTCACCAGGCCATGTCCTCAAGGTCCCTCGGTGCTGTGGTGTCACAGCCTCACTCCTTCATGGCCACCTAGTCCTCCAGTGTGTGCGTGCTCCACGATGCGTCCACTGACGTGCTGTTGGAAATGACTGGGATGGGTGTCTGACACCGGAAATAGATGGATGCACAGCTGGGCCTGGGCTCAGACAAAGGCAAAGATTTTCTCTCTATATGTCTCTCCTTGCTGCCCCCACCACCGTGTGTGTGTGTGTGTGTGTGTGTGTGTGTGTGTGTGTGTGTGTGTGTGTGTGTGTGTGTGTTCCTGTCTTAGGTAAGGTTTCCAGTGCTGTGAAGAGACATCATTTTTGTTTGTTTGTTTGTTTTGATTTTCTTTTTCTTTAGATTTATTTATTATGTATGCAACATTCAGCCTCCACTATGCCTGTGTGCCTGAAGAGGGCACCAGATGTCATTACAGATGGTTGCGAGCCGCCATGTGGTTGCTGGGAATTGAACTCAGGTCCTTCGGAAGAACAGTTGGTGCTCTTAACCTCTGAGCCATCTCTCCAGCCCTGTTTTGATTTGCATGACAGGGTTTCTCTGCATAGCTTTGGAATCTGACCCAGAATTTGCTCTATAGACCAGGCTGGCTTTGAGCTCACAGAGATCCCCCTGCCTCTGACTTCCAAGTGCTAGGATTAAAGACATGCACTACCACCTCGCAGCTACAGCAACCCTTACAAAGGAAAACATATAATTGGGGTGGCTCACTTGCAGTTTGAGAAGATCAGTCCTTTGTCATGGTAGGACATGGCTGTACCCAGGCAGACATGGCACTACCTACTTCTTTATTAGAAGGCAATAAGAAGTGGACCGTCTCGCTGGAGTGGCTTGAGCATGCATATCTGAGACTCCTCGTTCAATTCCCAGTACCCAACACCCACATGCACCCACATGGTGGCTCATGAATCTCCAGTTAGAGGAGATCTGATTTCATCTTCTGGCCTCCATTGTACTGGCATGCATGTGGCACACAGATATACATACGGGCTACACTATTAATCTCTTTCTCCTCTCTCTCTCTCTCTCTCTCTCTCTCTCTCTCTCTCTCTCTCTCTCTCTCTCCAGGGTTTCTTTGTAGACCTGTGCTGAAACTCACTCTGTAGAACAGGCTGGCCTTGAACTCACAGAGATCTGCCTGCCTCTACCTCCCTAGGGCTGATTAAAGGTGTGCACCACCACTACCTGGAAAAATGTATTTCTTTTTACTCTTATTTATGTTTGTGTGTTAGAGTGGATGCTTTGGGCCTGCAGGTACTTGAAGAGGCCAGGAGAGCTGGCTGGAGTACAGGAGCAGTGAGGCATCATGTAGGTACTGGCCAGGGAGCTCAGCTCTCCTTGATCCTTACCCCCAGCCACTGCTGCAGCCCCCGGCCCTTTGAAGAACAGGCGTCACCACTGTGCACTGTAAACTCACTGCACAGCTCCTGAGGGCTGGCTGGGATGAGAGAAAAGCCATCACATCTGATTTTGTGGCTGTAGGTTTAGGGTGACTTCGTGACTTCTGCGTCTACCCAGAATGCTCGTGTCCAGGGTGAGAACAGGACAGAATGCAGGAAGCCTAACCGAGGGACTGTCTTGCTAAATGACCTACCTAACATGCTTATTTCCATCTGCCTGTGGGCGTCCGAGCGGGAGCGATCTGTGAGAATCTCCCACGCCCCGAGCCCACAATGGGTGGTTTATTAAAAATAAACTAACTACAGAATACATTAATTCCTAACCTCCCAGGACGATTTATTTCTAGACAGCAAGAACTTCAACAAATGGAAGCCAGCCTACTCTGCTGCCCACGGAAACGCTGGAATTTTCTTCAGAGGGGTTAGCAGGGAGATCAAGAAACAAAATTACTAACCCAGGTGTGGTGACACTTGCCTGTCCTCCCAGCTTTGGGGAGGTGGGGGTGGGAAGATCAGAAGTTCAAATTCATCCGCAACCCCACATACTGAGTTCCAGGTTAGCCTGGGCTACACAAGACCCTATCTCAAAACAAACAAAACAACAATAAATTAAAAAAAAAAAAATCCTGAGCTGGCAAGATGGATCAGGATTGTTACACAGGACCTGGTAACAAATGCCTGGAATGCCAATCCTCAGGAACTATGCCTAGGGGACAAAATGTGAGTCCATCTCAAAAACAAAACAAAGAAATGGCCTTTTTAATTCCAGCACTTGGGAGGGAGGCAGAGGCAGGAGGATCTCTGTGAGTTCCAGGCTAGCCTGGTCTACAGAGTGAGTTCTAGGACAGCCAAGGCTAGAATTGTGAAACCCGGTTCAAAAACAGCAAGCCAAAATCAAAAAGCAAGCAAGACCCACATTAAATCTACCTAATGCTGCTTAGATTTGTGTGTGTGTGTGTGTGTGTGTGTGTGTAAGGAAAATCCTGAGTCTACTTAACACGAGGAATGAGAATATTCTTTCGTTTCCAACATTTACTTCTCACTTCTAATCCAAAAGCAACAGGTGACCTTGGAACACCTCTCTGGTGTTTTTGAACACGTGACACGTCCAATCAGGAGCAAAAAAGGAGCCTGCCGCTGCCAGTGGAAGCCTCCATGGCAACCGTGAGAGACAGTGCTGTGTAAAATCCCTAACCGCCCAGATTCCTCATTATGTAAACTGTAGGGGAAACGGGGGTGAATTTAGGGCTCTTGGCATACACCAGGCGTTTACTACAGAACAGCAGAGACAGGAGGCCAGTCTGATAACCCAGACATCCGCTCTCAGAAAGCAAAGAGAACTTTGGGGTAAGGGGTGGAGCTCCGCCTAGAATCCCCAGTGAGGGGCTGGGGACGTGGTCAGGGTGGAGCCCTGCCTAGAGTCCCCAGTGAGGGGCTGGGGGCGTGGTCAGGGTGGAGCCCCGCCTAGAGTCCCCAGTGAGGGTCTGGGGGCGTGGTCAGGGTAGAGCCCCGCCTAGAATCCCCAGAGAGGGTCTGGGGGTGTGGTCAGGGTGGAGCCCCGCCCAGAATCCCCAGTGAGGGTCTGGGGGCGTGGTCAGGGTGAAGCCCCGCCCAGAATCCCCAGTGAGGGGCTGGGGGCGTGGTCAGGGTGGAGCCCCGCCTAGAATCCCCAGTGAGGGGCTGGGGGCGTGGCCAGG
>PVIH01028934.1:0-14421 GCA_004025045.1 Sigmodon hispidus | reverse complement strand
GATTGTTAGGGTTAGAGTTAGCATTACAGTTGTAGTTAGGTTTGTTAGGGTTAGGGATAGAGTTAGCATTAGGTTGGTTAGGGTTAGGGTTAGAATTGTTAGGTATAGTGTTAGGTTTAGGGTCATATTTATGGTTAGTATTAGGTTTCTTTGAGTTGGTGTTAGGGTTATGGTTGTTAGGGTTGGCGTTAGGGTTAGTGTTAGTGTTAGGGTTGTTTACTGTGAGGGTTAGGGTTGTTAAGTACAGTGTTATGGTTAGTGCTAGGTTTACGGTTAGGGTCAGGGTTAGGTTTAGTCTTAGGTTTAGAGTTAGGTTTGTTAGGGTTAGGGTTAGGTTTGTTAGGTTCCATGTTAGAATTAGGTTTATGATTAAGGTTAAGGTTCTTAGGGTTAGGGTTGTTAGTGTTAGGGTTACAGGTATGGTTAGGTTTGTTAGGGTTAGGGATACTGTTAGGTATTGGGTTATTAGGGTTAGGGTTAGGCTTGTTAGGGTTATGGCTAGGGATAGGGTTAGGGTTAGGTTTAGCATTGTTAGGGTTTTTAGGTGTAGTGTTAGGGTTAAGGTGAGGATTATGGTTATGGCTAGGTTTCTTTGGGTTAGGGTTACCATTAGGGTTGTTAGGGTTAGTGTTAGGGTTAGAATTTTTAGAGTAAAGGTTTTGGTTCTTAGAGTTAGAGGTAGGTTAGGTTTAGAGTTACATTTAGAGTAAGTTTAGGGTTAGGGTTGTAAGGGTTAGCATTAGGGTTATGGTTAGGGTTATAAGGATTGGTGTTAGGGTTAGAGTTAGGGTTAGATTTGTTAGGGTTAAGGTTGTTAGGTATAGTGTTATGGTTAGGGTAAGGTTTATGGTTAGGGTTAGGTTTCTTTGGATTAGGGTTAGTGTTAGGGTTTTTAGGGTTAGCCTTAGTGTTAGTATTAGAGTTAGAATTTTTAAGGTAAAGGTTATCATTCTTAGGGTTAGGGATAGGGTTATGGTTAGAGTTAGGGTTAGGGATACATTTAGGTTTGGGTTTAATGATAGGGTTATTGTTAGGTTTACAGTAAGAATTAGGGTTGTAGGGTTAGGGTTAGGGTTAGTGTTGTTAGGGTTTGGTTTATGGTTAGGGTTGTTAGGGTTAGGGTTGTTAAGTATAGTGTTATAGTTAAGGTTAGGTTTACCACTAGTTTTAGGGTTAGGGTTAGGGCCATGGTTAGAGTCAGAATTAAGTTTGTAAGGATTAGGGTTAGGTTTAAGGTTATGGTTAGGTTTGCTAGGGGTAGAGATAGTTTAGGGTTAGGGTTAAGGTCAGGCTTAGTGTTATTAGGGTTAGTGTTAGGGTTCGGGTCGGGGTTAAAATTTTTAAGATTAGTGTTATATTTCTTTAATTATGGTTAGTGTTGGGGTTAGGATTCGGATTCTTAGTGTCATGGTTAGTGTTCTTAGGGTTAGGGTTGTTAGGTTTAGTTTTAGGATTAGGATTGGGTTTACAATTAGGGTTAGTTTTAGGGTTAGGTTCATGTTTAGGGTTGTAAGGGTTATGGTTAGGGTTAGGGTTTTTAGGGTTAGTGTTATGTTTAGGGTTAAGGTTAGGGTTAAAATTTTTAGGGTTAGTGTTATGGTTTTTTGAGTTATAGTTAGGGTTATTCAGATTCTTACGGTTGTGTTTAGGGTTCTTAGGTTTAGGGTTGTTAGGTATATTGTTAGGGTTAGGATTAGGTTTACAATTAAGGTTAGGGTTCTTAGGGTTAGGGCTAGGGTTGTTAGGGTTAGGGTTAGAGTTATGGTTACAGTTATGGTTGGGTTTATTAGGGTTAGGCATAGGGTTAGGCTTTGGGTTGTTATGTTTAGGGTTTTGGGGGTTATCGTTAAGGTTAGGGATAGGGTTAGGTTTAAGGTTGTAAGGGTTAGGGTTAATTTTAGGGTTAGGGTTGAGTTTAGGGTTGTTAGGGTTAGGGTTGGGGATGTTAGGTATAGTGTTAGGGTTATGGTGAGGTTTACGGTTAGGTTTCTTTGGGTTAGGGCTAGGTTTAGGGTGGTTATGTTTAGCATTAGGCTTAGTGTAGGGTTAAGATTTTTAGGGTAAGGCATATGGTTCTTAGGGTTAGGGATAGGGTTGTTATTAGTGTTAGGATTATGGTTAGGGTTACAATTAGGGATAGGTTCAGCATTAGGGTTAGGTTTATGGTGAAGGTTAGGGTTTGTAGGCTTAGGGTTTGGTTTGCCATTAGGGTTAGGGTTCTTAGGGTTAGGGTCAAGGTTAGGGTTTTTAGGATTAGAATTAGGGTTAGGTTTAAGGTTAGGGTTAGGTGTTCTAGGGATAGAAATAGTTTTAGGGTTAGGGTTAGGGATAGGGTTGTTAGGGTTAGGGTAAGTTTTAGGGTTAGGGTTATGGTTAGGATTAGGTTTGTTTGGGTTAGTGTTGTTAGGTTTAGTTTTACGGTTAGTTTTAGGGTTAGTGTTACAGATATATTAAGGTTTGTTAGGGTTAGAGATAGGGTTATGATTATGTTTGTTAGGGTTAGGGTTGTTAGAGTTAGAGTTAGGGATAGGGTTAGGGTTAGGTTTAGGGTTGTAAGAGTTAGGGTTAGTGTTAGGTTTAGGGTTGTTAGGGTTAGGTTTGATAGGTATAGTGTTAAGGTTAGGGTGAGGTTTATGGTTAAAGGTTAGATTTCTTTGTGTTAGGATTAGAGTTATGGTTAGGGTTATTAGGGTTGGCATTAGCATTAGTGTTATGGTTAGGATTTTTAGGGTAAAGGTTATGGTTCTTAGAGTTAGGGATATGGTTAGGGTTAGGGTTATATTTAGGGTTAGGTTTAGTGTTATGGTTAGGGTTAGGTTTATGGTGAGGGTTAGGGATTTTAGGGTAAGGGTTAGGGTTAGGGTTAATGTTGTTATGGTTAGGGTTACGGTTAGGGTTAGGGCTGTTAGAGTTAGGGTTAATGTTGTTAATTATAGTATTGGGATTAGGGTTAGGTTTATTATGGTTAGGGTTCTTTGGGTTAGGCTTAGGGTCAGCATTAGAGTTGTTAGGATTAGGGTTAGGTTTATGGTTGAGGCTAGGTCCTAGGGGTTGATATAGTGTTAGAGTTAGGTTTGTTAGTGTTAGGGTTGGGGTTAGTTTTAGATTTGTTAGGATTAGGGTTAGGCTTAGGGTTATTGCTAGTATTAGGTTTGTTAGGGATAGGTATGTTAGGTATAGTGTTAGGGTTAGATTTATTGTTATGGTCAGTGTTCTTAGGGTTAGGGTTAGGATTATAGTTGTTAGGTTTAGGGTTAGAGTTACAGTTATAGTTAGGTTTGTTAGTATTATGGATAGTGTTAGGGTAAGGGTTGTTAGGGTAAGGGTTTTTAGTCTTAGCATTATGGTTAGGGTTATGGTTACTCTTAAAATTTTTAGGGTTAGGGTTGGGGTTCTTAGGGTTCAGGTTAGGGTAAGGGTTCTGTTTCTTAGGATTAGGGTTAGGGTTCTTAGGGTTAGGGTTAGGATTAGCATTGTTAGGGTTATGGTTAGGGTTAGGGTTGTTAGGGTTAGAGATAGGGTTAAGGTTAAAATTTTTAGGGTTAGTCTTATAGTTCTTTGAGTTATGTTTAGGGTTAGGATTAGGCTTAGGGATCAAACTCTTATGATTTGGGTTAGGGTTCTTAGGGTTAGGGTTGTTAGGTATACTGTTAGGGTTCGGATTAGGTTTACAATTAGAGTTAGGGTTCTTAGGGTTAAGGTAAGGGTTAGGGTTATTAGCATTAGAGTAGAGTTAGGGTTTCAGTTATGGTTAGGGTTAGGTTTTGGTTTGTAAGGGTTAGGATTAGTGTTAGTATTAGGGTGAGAGTTAGTGTTGTAAGGGTTAGTGTAAGTTCTAGGGTTACTGTGAGATTTAGGGTTGTTAGGTTTAGGGTAAGTGTTGCTAGGTATAGTGTTAGGATTAGAGTGAGGTTTAGGATTAGGGTTAGGCTTAGGCTTAGGGTTGTTAGGGTTAGTGTTAGGGTTGTTAGGTATAGTGTTAAGGATAAAGTTAGGTTGACAGATAGGATTAGTGTTCTTAGTGTTAGTGTTAGGGTTAGTGTTACTATTTTTAGGTAAGTTTTATGGTTCTTAGTTGTAGGGTTAGTGTTAGGGTTAGGTTTAGTGTTAGGGGTAGTGTTAAGGTTAGTGTTAGGTTTACGTTAGGGTTAGGGTTTTTAGGGCTAGGGTTAGATTTGTTAGGGTTAGGGTTAGGGTTACAGTTAGGGATGTTAGGATTAGGGTTGTTAGGTTTAGTGTGAGTTTTAGGATTAGATTCATGGTTAAGTTTAGGGTTGTTATGTTTAGGGTTAGGGTTGGTAAGTACAGTGTTAGGGTTACTGTTAGGTTTATGGTTGTGTTAGGGTTAGGTTTAGGCTTAGGCTTATGGTTAGGGTTGTTAGTATTAGATGTAGTGTTAGGGTTAGGGTTAGGCTTGTTAGGTCTTGTGTTAGGATTAAGTTTATTATTAAGGTTAGAGTTCTTAGGGTTAGGATTGACAGGGTTAGGTTTACAGTTATGGTTAGGATTGTTAAGGTTAGGGATAGGGTTAGGATTTGGGTTATTAGGGTTAGGGTTAGGGTTGTTAGGGTTATCGTTAATGTTAGGGATAGTGTTAGGGTTAGGTTTATGGTTGTAAGACTTAGGGTTAGGGTAAGCTTTAGCATCATTAAGCTTAGGGTTGTTTGGTATAGTGTTAGGGTTAGGTTTATGGTTAGGGTTAGGTTTCTTTGGGTTGGGGTTAGAGTTGTTAGGGTTAGTGTTAGTGTTAGGATTTTTAGATAAAGGTTATGGTTCTTAGGGTTAGGGATAGGGTTAGGGATAGGGTTACATTTAGTGTTAGGGTTATGTTTACAGTGAGGGTCAGAGTTGTTAGGGTTAGTGTTGTTAGGGTTAGGGATACAGTTAGGGTTAGGGTTGTTAGTGATAGGGTTAGGATTATTAACTATAGTGTTAGGGTTAGTTTTACCATTAATGTTAGGGTCAGTGTTACTGTTGTGAGGATTAGGATTAGGGTTAGGTTTATGGTTAGGGTTAAGTTTGCTAAGAGTAGAGATAGTGTTAGGGTTAGGATTGTTAGGGTTAGTGTTAGGGTTAGGTTTTTTAGGGTTAGGGTTGTTAGGTATAGTGTTTGGGATTATGTTAGGTTTACGGATAGGGTTAGGGTTCTTAATGTAAGTGTTAGGGTTTTTAGGGTTAGGGATAAACTTATGGTTAGGTTTGTTAGTGTTAGGGATAGGGTTATGGTTATTGTTTTAAGGGTTAGGGTTAGTGTTATGGATAGGTTTGTTTGGTATAGTGTTAGGGTTAGGTTTAGGTTTACAGTACAGTTACAGTTATGTTCTTCAGGTTCAGGTTATGTTAGGGTTGTTAGGGTTAGTGAAAGGGTTAACATTAGGATTTTCAGGTAAGGTTTATGGTTCTTAGTGTTAGGTTTAGGGTTAAGGTTAGGGTTATGGTTAGAATTAGGGTTTTTAGTGCTAGTGTTATGGTTAGTGTTGTTAGGGTTAGGGTTGTTAGGTTTAGTGTGAGGTTTAGGATTAGGTTCACAGTTAGGTTTAGGATTGTTAGGATTAAAGTTAGTGTTCTTAGGTACAGTGTTAGGGTTAGTGTTAGGTTTACTGTTAGGGTTAGGGTTAGTTTAGGGATTTGGATAGGGTTAGGGTTTGTGTTGTTAGGGTTAAGGTTAGGGTTGTTAGGGTTAGGGTTAGGATTATGGTTAGGGTTAGGGTACTGTTAGGTTTAAAGTTGTTGGGGTTGTTAGGTATAGTGTTAAGGTTAGGTTGAGTTTTACAGTTAGGGTTAGGTTTGCTAGGGTTAGGGATAGGGTTAGGATTAAGGTTGTTAAGGTTAGGGTAAGGGTTTTTAAGGTTACCGTTAGGGTTAGGGATACTGTTAGGGTTAGCTTTAATGTTGTAAAGCTTAGGGTTAGTGTTAGGCTTAGTGTGTTTAGGATTTGAGTTGTTAGGTGTAGTGTTAAGGTTAGAGTGAGGTTTATGGTTAAGGTTATATTTCTTTGGGTTAGAATTAGAGTTATGGCTAATGTTGTTAGGGTTAGTGTTAGGGTTAGGATTTGGGGGGAAAAGGTTATGGTTCTTAGAATTAGGGATAGGGTTAAGGTTAGGATTATATTTAGGTTTAGGTTTAGTGTTATGGTCAGGGTTAGGTTTACTTGAGGATTTGGGTTTTTAGGGTTAGGATTAGGGTTAGTGTTGTTAGGGTTAGGGTTACTGTTAAGGTTAGGGTAGTTAGGGTTAGGGTTAAGGTTGTTAAATATAGTGTTGGACTTTCTGGGACCTGCGAGTGTGCGGCTTGCAGACCTTCAGGCCGGAAGCCGGAGAGTACCCACTACCGGGATCCTAGCCGTGCACGCCGCCCGCGCCGCCATGGCCAAGTGGGGCCAGGGGGACCTGTGCTGGATTGTGGAGGAGCGGGAGGACGGGACCAACGTGAACAACTGGCACTGAGCGAGATGCCACCGTTTGGTCCAAGGGGAAGCTCCGAGAGCTGCTGGTTGGCATTGCTATGGAGAATGAGGCTGGCCGATGTGAGATCAGTGAGTTGAAGCAGGTGAAAGGTGAGGCTTCTTGTAGCAGCCGCAAAGGAAAGCTTATTTTCTTCTATGAGTGGAACATCAAGCTGGCCTGGAAAGGTACAGTTAAAGAATCTGGTACAAAACACAAGGGACTGATTGAAATACCCAGCCTTTCTGAGGAAAATGAAGTTGATGACACTGAGGTGAACGTGAGTAAAAAGAAAGGAGATGGGGATATACTGAAGGATCTCATGAAAACTACTGGCACGGCCAAGGTCAGGGAGGCCCTTGGAAAGTACCTGAAGGCACTTAAGATGGAATTTACAACAGGAATGATTTTACCAACAAAAGCTGTAGCAACCCAAGAACTCACCATTGAGAAGAAACTAACTGAAAACACTTTGCAGGCTTCCCCAGTGGCACTGGGTGTAAGGATTCCCACTGTATCTTTGCACTTGACGGAGCTGTTTGACACGACAGTAGAGCAGCTGTACAGTATCTTCACTGTGAAAGATTTGGTGCAAAAATTTTCCAAATCTCCTGCTGTATTAGAAGCTGAAAAGGGAGGGAAGTTTCAGATGTTTGATGGGAACATCACTGGAGAATATGTGGAACTGTTAACAAATAGGAAGATCATCATGAAATGGAGATGCAGGAATTGGCCAGAAGAACACTATGCAACAGTCGCATTGAATTTTGTGCCTGCTCCAGGGCAAACAGAATTACAATTGGACTGTAAAGGAGTTCCTGTCTGTAAAGAAGAGAATACAAAATTCTGTTGGCAGAAGCAGCACTTTGAAGAAATAAAAGGTTTATTTTGAATGTTTGAAATAGTTAGGTTTTATAAGGACATCCTTTTGTAAGCAGAAACCTGTCCTGGTTACTTACCTCTTCTTTCTTCCTCAAAAAGTCCCCTCTCCCAAGTCCCTAACTTATTTTATACTGGATGAACTTCATGAAACTACAGAATTTAAAAGAACTGCTTGAAGTATTCTATTCTCTGCACTGAATAAGATTAAGTGTTGTCTCACCTTCCATGGGTTTCCTCTCTGGAAAGCAGGTGAAGTCCAGTTCCCCAAGCTAAGGCTGGTCCCAACACGCTACTTCATTGCTATAGTTGATTTAAGCTTGTGACAAATAAATGGCATGTTATACTATTAAAATAAATAAATAAATAAATATAGTGTTGGATTAGAGTTAGTTTACCGTTAGGGTTAGGGTTCTTATGGTTAGTGTTAGGGTTAGGGTCAGGGTTAGGTTTATTAGTATTAGGATTAGAGTTAGGTTTATGGTTATGGTTAGGTTTGCCAGGGGTAGAGATAGTGTTAGGGTTAGGATTGGGGTTAGGTTTAGATATGTTAGGTTTAGGATTATGGTTATGGTTAAGTTTGCTAGGGGTAGAGATAGTGTTAGGGTTAGGGTTGGGGTTAGATTTAGATCTGTTAGGGTTAGGTTTAGACTGAGGGTTGTGGCTAGTGTTAGGTTTCTTAGGCATAGGTTTGTTAGATATAGTGTTAGGGTAGTGTTAGATTTACAGTTACGGTCAGTGTTCTTAGAGTTAGGGTTAGGGTTACAGTTGTTAGGGCTAGGGTTAGGGTTACAGTTATGGTTAAGTTTCTTAGCGTTATGGATAGGGTTAGGGTTAGGGTTGTTAGGGTTAGGGTTTTTAGTGTTAGTGTTATGGTTAGTGTTAGAGTGTCCTTGTCCAGCAGGTCCAGTTATTTGAGGGTTTCAAGGGGGGGCCACCTGTGAAGCAAATGGGGAGAGAGGGAGAGGAAGCCAAGCGCATAAAGAATGGCAAGAGTCAGTCTGAGTCATGTCAAGGCTTCATTTATTGAATGAATGCTGAGGCTTTTTAAGCAGTGCTTTAGAAGGGGAGAGGGGAGCAGAGAGAGGGGAGTGCAAGGCTCCAGGCAGAGAGAGGGGAGTTAACCAAAGAGGAGAGTGAAAAATTATCAGAGGAAGTCGGGGTGGGCAGGATCTCTTTGGTCCCATGATTCTGCAGCTGACTGATTACTCTTTGAAGTCCTATCTAAACGTACATTGTATGATGGGCCAAGGACATCCCATTTTTTGCAAGGCCTGCAGTTTAGCAAAGAACACCTTATCATGGGAGACTCCATGAAGCTCACTTCTGTAACTAATCAAGGACATCTAATCTAGAAGGACTCCAAGAAGTCTGTTTTTGCAAAGCTAGTAATTTACCAAGGATGCTTCATCCAAGGAGCAGGAAATTCTAAATAGTCCTGGGTCAGTCTCCAATATTAGAGTTAAAATTTTTTGGGTTAGGGTTAGGGTTCTTAGGGTTAGGGTTAGGGTTCTGTATCTTAAGATTAGGGTTTGGGTTCTTAGGGTTAGGGTTAGGGTTAGCATTAATAGGGTTAGGTTACCATTACGGTTATGTTTATGGTTGATAGGATTAGGTTTAGGATTAGGTTTGCTAGGTTTAGTGTTATGGTTAGGATTATGTTTATGGTGAGGGGTAGGGTTGTTAGGATTAGAGATATGGTTAGGGTTAGGGTTGTTAAGGATAGGGTTAGGGTTACGGGTGTTTGGGTTAGCGTTGTTAGGGTTAGGATTAGAGATAAAATTTTTAGGGTTAGTGTTATGGTTCTTTGAGTTATGGTTAGTGCTAGGGTTAGGGTTATGGTTCAGATTATTAGGGTTAGGGTTCTTATGGTTATGGTTAGTGTTAGTGTTGTTAGGGTTAGGGTTACAGTTATGGTTAGGTTTTAGGGTTGGGGATAGGGTTAGGTTTAGGGTTGTTAGGGTTAGATTTAGGGTTGTTAGGGTAAGATTTAGGGTTGTTAGGGTTAGGGTTAGGGTGAGGGGTAGTTTTAGGGCTGTAAGGGTTAGGGTTGGTGTTAGGGTGATGGTTAGGTTTTGGGTTGTTAGAGTTAGGGTTAGGGTTATTAGGTATCATGCTATGGTTATGGTTAGGTTTATGGTTAGGGTTAGGGTTAGGGATGCAGTTAGAGTTGTTAGGGTTAGCATTTGGGTTAGGGATAGAGTTAGGATTTTTAGGGTAAGGGCTATAGTTATTAGAATTAAGGTTACATTTGGGTTGTTTAGTGTTAGGGTTAGGTTTATGGTTAAGGTTAATGTTTTAGAGTTAGTGTTAGGGTTAGCATTATTGATGTTAGAGTTAGCATTAGGGATAGGGTTAGGGTTAAAATTTTTAGGGTTAATGTTAGGGTTCTTAGGGTTAAGGTTAGGGTTGAGATTCTTAGGGTTAGCATTAGTATTGTTAGGGTTAGGTTTAGGATTAGGGTTGTTGTTAGGGTTAGTGTTGTTAGGGTTAGGGTTGTTATGTATAGTGTTAAGGATAAAGTTAGGTTTTTGGTAAGGGTTCTTAGTGTTAGGGTTAGGGTTACAGTTGTGATTAGGTTTATAGTGTTAGGGGTGGAGTTAAGGTTAGTGTTGTAAGAGTTAGTGTTAGGGTTAGGGATACAATTGGTGGGAATAGTGTTAGGGTTAGGTTAACGGTTATGGTTAGTGTTCTTCAGGTTATGGTTAGTGTTAGGGTTGTTAGAGTTAGGGTTAAGGTTTGGGTTAGGATTTTTATGTAAGGTTTATGGTTTGTAGTGTTAAGTTAGGGTTAAGGTTACATTTAGGTTTAGGTTTAATGTTAGGGTTAAGTTTAGGGTTAGGGTTTTTAGGGTTAGGGTTAGTGGTAGGGTTGTTAGGGTTAGGTTTAGGGTTATGGTTAGGATTAGGATTGTTAAGGTTAGGGTTAGGGTTCTTTGGTTTAGAGTGAGTGTTAGGAGTAGGTTCACAGTTAGGTTTAGGGTTGTTAGTGTTAGGGTTGTTAAGTACAGCATTAGGGTTAGTGTTAGGTTTACGGTTAGGGTTAGGCTTAAGGTGGTTAGGGTTAGGGTTAGGTTTGGGGTTAGGGTTGCTAGCTTTAGTGTTAGGATTAGGTTTACCATTAAGGTTAGCGTTCTCAGGGTTAGGGTTATGGTTAGGTTTGTTTGGTTAAGGAATAGGGTTAGGATTAGGGTTGTTAGGGTTAGGTTTGTTAGTGTTAGCATTAGGGTTAGGGATAGGGTTAGGTTTAGTGTTAGGGTTAAGGTTGTTAGGTATAGTGTAAGTGTTAGGGTGAGGTTTACAGTTAAAGTTAGGTTTCTTTGGGTTAGGGTTACATTTAGGGTTAGGTTTAGAGTTGGGGTTAGGTTTACAGTGCGGGTTAGGGCTTTTAGGGTTAGGGTTGTTAGGGTTATGGTTAGAGTTAGTGTTGTTAGGGTTAGTGTTAGTGTTGTTAGGGTTAGCCTTGGGGTTAGGATTAGGGTTAATATTTTTAGGGTTATTGTTATGGTTCTTTGAGTTATGGTTATGTTTAGGATAAGTGTTAGGTTTCAGATTCTTAGGGTCATGGTTAGGGTTCTTAGGGTTATGGTTGCTAGTTTTAGTCTTAGAGTTAGGATTAGGTTTGTGATTAGAGTTAGTGTTAGCATTAGGTTTAGGTATAGAGTTGTAAGTGTTAGGGGTAATATTAGGGTTTTTAGGGTTAGCGTTATGTTTATTGTTAGGGTTAGGGTTTAAATTTATAAGGTTAGGGTTATGGTACTTAGGGTTAAGATTAGGGTTAGATTTCTGATTCTTAGGATTAAGGTTCTTAGGGTTAGGGTTGTTAGGGTTAGGGTTAGATTTAGGGTGAGGGTTAGGTTTAGTGCTGTTAGGGTTAGGGTTGTTAAGTATGGTGTTAGGGTTAGGGTGAGGTTTACAGTTAGGGTTAGGTTTTTTTGGGTTATGGTTAAGGTTAGGGTTGTTATGGTTAGGGTTAATGTTGGGGTTAGTCTTTTTAGGGTAAAGGATATGGTTCTTAGGGTTAGGGATAGGGTTAGGGTTTCATTTAGGGTTAGGGTTAGTGTTAGGGTTAGGTTTAGGTTTCCATGAGGGTTAGGGTTTTTAGGGTTAGGGTTAGGGTCAGGGTCAGGGTTAGGGTTGTGAGAATTAGGATTAGGGATAGGTTCATGGCTAGGTTTAGGTTTTCTAGGGGTAGATATAGTGTTAGGGTTATTAGGGTTAGGGTTGGTAGTGTTAGGGTTTGGGTTAGATTTAGGGTTGTGTTGTGATTAGGGTTAGGTTTGTTAGGGTTATTAGGTATAGTGTTAGGGCTAGGGATAGATTTATGGTTACAGTCAGTGTTCTTAGGTTTATGGTTAGGTTTAGGGTTATAGTAGTTAGGGGTAGTGGTAGGGTTAGGGTTACAGTTATGGTTAGGTTTGTTAGAGTTACTTAGAGGGTTAGTGTTAGGAATGTTAGGGGTAGGGCCAGGTTTAGGGTTAGAGTTATAGTTAGGGTTAGTATTACCTTAGGGTCAGGTTTAGGGTTAGAGTTAAGGTTAGGGTTAGACTAAGGGTTGTTAGGTATAGTGTTAGTGATAAAGTTAGGTTTACCATTAGGGTTAGTGTTCTTAGTGTTAGCGTTAGGGTTAGAGTTAGGGTTGGGATTTTTAGATACCGTTTATGGTTATTAGTTGTTACAGATATGGTTAGGTTTGTTAGAGTTACAGATAGGGTAAGGGTTATGGATGTTAGGGCTATGGTTAGGGTTTTTGTTTGGTTTAGGGTTAGGGTTAGGGTTTGGGTTAGGGTGAGGGTTAGTGTTAGGGTTAGGGTTTTAGGGTTAAGCTTATGGTTGGGGTTGTTAGGGTTAGGGGTATGGCTAGGGTTAGGGATGTTAGGGATAGGGTTGTGGTTGTTAAGTACAGTGTTAGGGTTAGTGTTCGGTTTATGGTTAGAATTAGGGTTTTTAGGTTTTGTGTTAGTATTAGGTTTACAATTAAGGGTAGGGTTCTAATGGTTAGAGTTAGGGTTGCTAGGGTTAGGATTTGGGTTACTAGGGTTACAGTCATGGTTAAAGTTGTTAGCATAAGGATTAGGGTTAGGTTCATAGTTAGGATAAGCTTAGGTTAGGTTAGGTTTACCATTAGGGTTAGGGTTAGCTTTGTTAGGGATAGGGTTATTAGGTATAGTGTTAGGTTAAGGGTTAGATTTACAGTTACGGTCAGTGTTATTAGTGTTAGGGTTAGGGTTACAATTATATTAGTAAGGGTTAGGGTTAGGGTTACAGGTATTTTTAGGTTTGTTAGCATTACAAATAGGGTTAGGGTTATTAGGGTTAATGTTAGAGATAGGGTTCTTAGGGTCAGCTTTATGGTTAGAGTTAGGGTTAAAATTTTTAGGGTTAGAGTTAGGGTTCTTAGGGTAAGTGTTAGGGTTAGGGTTCTGATTCTTAGGATTAGGGTGAGGGTTCTTATGATTAGGGTTATGGTTAGCGTTGTTAGGGTTACAGTTATTTTTAGGGTTGTTCGGGTTTGGGTTAGTGTTTGGTTAGGTTTAGGGTTGTTTTGGTTAGGGTTAAAATTTTTGGGGTTAGTTTTATGGTTCTTTGAGTTATTGTTAGGGTTAGGTTTAGGCTTAGGGTTCAGATTCTTAGGGTTAGGGTTAGGGTTCTTAGGTTTAGTATTATTACACATATTGTTAAGGTTATGATTAGGTTTACAATTAGGGTTAGAGTTCTTAGGGATAGGGTTAGGAATGTTAGTATTAGGGTTACAGTTAGGGTTACAGTTATAGTTAGGTTTGTTAGGGATAGCATTAGGATTAGGGTTGCTAGGGTTAGGTTTGTTAGTGTTAGTGTTAAGGTTAGGGTTAGTGTTAGGTTTAGGGTTGTAAGGGTTAGGGTTAGTGTTAGGGTTATAGTTAGAATTAATTTTATTGTTAGGGTTAGTGGTAGGTTTATGGTGAGGGTTAGGGTTTTTAGTGTTAGGGCTAGGGTTACAGTATGGTTAGAGTTAGGGTTGTTATGGTTAGAATTAAGGTTGTTAAGTATAGTGTTGGGGTTAGTGTTAGGTTTACCATTAGGGTTCTTAGGGTTAGGGTCAGGGTTAGGGTTGTTAGGATTAGGATTAGGGTTAGGTTTATGATTAGGGTTGGGTTTGGTAGGGGTAGAGATTGGATTAGGGTTAGGGTTAGGGTTTTCAGGGTTAGTGTTATGGTTAGGGTTATAGTTACCATTAAAATTTTTAGAGTTAGAGTTAGGGTTCTTAGGGTTAGGGATCTGATTCTTAATATTAGGTTTAGGGTTCTTAGGGTTAGGCTTAGCTTTGTTAGGGTTAGGGTTTCAGTTAAGTTTAGGGTTGTTGGGTTGGTATTAGGTTTGTTAGGTTTAGTGTTATGGTTAGGATTAGGTTTACAGTTAGGGTTCGGGTTGTTAGAGTTAGAGTTAGGGTTAGGGTTAGGGTTGTTAAGGTTAGAGTTAGAGTTACAGTTGTTGGGGTTAGTGTTAGGTTTAGTGTTAGGCCTAAAATTTTTAGGCTTAGTGTTACGGTTCTTTGAGTTATGGTTAGTGTTAGGGTTAGTTACGGTTTGGATTCTTAGCATTAGGGTTCTCAGGGTTAGGGCTGTTAGGTTTAGTGTTAGGGTTAGGATTAGGTTTTCTAATAGGGTTAGGTTTAGGATTTTGCTTAGGTTGTAAAGTTTAGGGTTAGTGTTTGGGTTTCAGTGAGGTTTAGAGTTGTTAGGGTTAGGGTTGTAAGGTATAGTGTTAGGGTTAGGTTTATGGTTAGGGTTCTTAGGGTTAGGATTAGTGTTAGGTTGTTAGGGTTAAGGTTAGGGTTACAGTTATGGTTAGGTTTTAGGGTTTGGGGATAGGGTTATGTTTAGGGTTGTTAGTGTTAGGTTTAGGGTTGTTAGGGTTAGTATCAGGGTTAGGGTTTGTGTTAGTTTTAGGGTTGTAAGGGTTAGGGTTAGTGTTAGGGTGAGGGTTAGGTTTTTAGTTGTTAGGGTTATTAGGTATCATGTTATGGTTATGGTTAGGTTTATGGTTAGGGTTATGGTTAGGGTTATGGTTCTTCAGGTTAGGGTTATGGTCAGGGTTACATTTAGGGTTAGGTTAGTGTT
>PVIH01028933.1:0-14421 GCA_004025045.1 Sigmodon hispidus | reverse complement strand
CCTGCTGCATCCCCACACCTGCTGCATCCCCACACCTGGCTTCTTGCTGTTCCTGCATTTTAAAAAACTTATGTTCTATTCTCAGCATGACCCCATAAGGATACAATGTGCCTTAAATTATATCAGTCCATTTCCCGCCTGCCTTTGGGCTCTGTCCAGATGCCCCATTTCCCCCTCCTTCCTATATTTCAGTACTCAGTACCTCTCACTGTTACCTGTTGTTTACTCTGCCTCCTCCCTGCCTAGGACAGAGACAGGGCAGGGGTGAGGCCATACTGCTTATGCTCTAGTATTCCCTTTTCCAGAGAGAACTCAACCCCCATTCACTCATCTCTATTCCCTAGCTGCAGTTCTGATGGCTGCCCATTCTCTCATTCATGGTCCAGTGGGCTACCACACAAGCCCGAATCACCCTGAGATAAACTGATTTAGGTGAGACAATGGGCTGGGAGGATGGGTGTATCCCAGTAGAGGAGGTTCAAAGTAAATCAGGGAGAAGAAGCATCAGAGAGGGGAAAGAATACTTCAGGCAGGAGGCACAGCCTGGGCAAAGGCCTTGTAGGATGGCTAGGAGCAGCATGGAGACAGGATGGCACTCGTGCTGTGCAGGGTGGCATTTGCCAGTGTCCCAGAACAAAGATTCAAGTTAAGCAGTCAGGATGTTGTCATCACATGCAGCAGTGGCCCTGCCTGCTGCAGGGAGATGGACTTGGGTTAGAACAGGCCCACCTAAGGGCAGCAGCAGGCATCCAGGGCTCAATGGGGGGCTGTGAGTTCTGAAGCATCGGGAGTGAGGAGCCATTTAAGGGAGAATCGGGCAGCAGGAGGCCTCTCAGGTTTAGGAGGCTGAGACTATACAAGCAGAAAGAACAAAGCCGGAGGCCAGTTTCCTCTTCCGCTGCCAGGACAGGCTGAGGCAGGCAGGAGGGCACAGCCAGTGCCAGTGAGGTCCCACACTGCCTACAGGGGATTGCTGTACCCTGGGAGTGCCCATTCCCATCCATCCCCTCAGCTTTGGGTGTTAACCAACACTTATAGGGTGTTGACCAAGCTGTACTTCCAGAAAACTCCCTCCCCCAAGGCTGGCCACTGGCAAGGCCTTCTCTTCACCTCTATTAGCAGTGCAGTCCATGAGCTGAGCCCAGCTCTGTCCCAGATCTCTTCATTTACCAACATCACAGAGGAAAGCAGCCAGACCAGATGTGGAGGCTAACAAAGGCAATCCCAATACATGGGGAGCTTAGGCAGGAGAATTGTCATGAGCTCAAAGCTAACCTGAGCTATATAGTTAATTGGAGTCAGCCTGGGCTACAGAATAAATTTGAAGGCAGCCTGGGATGTATGGTGAGCTCAAGGCTTCCTTGGGCTATATAGTAAGTTGACACTCTGCCTAAACACACTTTCTTCAACCCTATCCCTAAGAGCAGTGGGAGAGGGTGTAGTAGCAATGTCTGCAGAGCTGGAGTCAATATTCTGCCATTGTCCTTGTGAGTACCTGGACTGGGCCACCACCAGCCTCAGGTATGGGGGTGGGATTCCTCCTCAGGAACTGTGAGCCCAGGGTGGTGTCTTTCCACTCATCTTCATTGGTTACCTCTGGGAAGGGTGACCCAGTCCACCTGTGGCCATGCAGTCAGACGTTACCACATCCCAGCCATGTGGCCCTGGGCAAGTGCAGGGAAGTAGTGGGTAGTTTACTCTGCCCAAGACACCAGGTACCCAGAGAGTTGTGTGCTTCACTAACAGGCCCTCTCCTAAATCATTTGCCTTCCAGCTGTCCTTTGTCAGTGGGTACATACATGACCTACTTGAGTCTTCTGCCCAGTGGCTTCTAGAAGTAGGTTCATGTCCCTTATAGCAGTGGCTACTCCCTCTGAGACTGCTCCAGAGCTGCGCCCAACACAGAGTCAACTTGCTGATCCACTCAGCAGCTGGTCCAAGTGGTATTTGTGTCTCTAAGCCCATTGTTCAGATGATGAAACTAAGGTTCAGAGATAGGAAGTGATCCCCTTGTCACACAGTTCAGCTTGGATTTGAACTCATGCCTAGTGGACATCAAACACTGCTCTTAGCCACCAAGATGGCCAGGTGCCCGAGAAATGCTTCTTGCCAGGCCCCTCTCTCCACACAGGATCCTCCTAGTGGGGCTGAGCCATTCACACTGTCACTTTAGCCTGTCCAGTTGATAAGGTCTAGAATCATTTTGGAGACAAACTCTGGGCATGTCTGCCAGAGAGGTTCTAGATTAGGTTAGCTGAGGTGTGAAGACCCACCCATCATCCTACCAGCTGGGGTCTCAGACTGAAGAAAAAGGAGAAAATGACTTGAGCACCAGCATCCATCCCTTTCTGCACACCGAGGGTGCAGGGTGAGCAGCCACCTCACACTCCTGCCATCACTACCCCCCTACTGTGACAGACAGTATCCTAGAAGGGTGAGCTAAAGCAAACCCTTCCCTCTTAAGTTGCTTTTATCAGATTGTGTGTGTGTGTTAGTGACTAACACAGCCCTCTTCTGAATACTGGATGGGGTTGGGAGGTGCAGTCAGGCTGCTAGGAGAGGGTATGATGGTCAGGCAGGGGTGTAGGGACCCATGAATAGAGTTGGATGTGTGAGATTGATTCCATATCCTTTTTTAGACAAGGATATAGAACTATGTAGATTGGGATGCCCTGGAACTCACAGAGACCACTCATTGAGGTCAGGTTTTGGTCCATGGATTCAGTCTGCCCCCAAAGCAAGATGATCTTAATTATTCCACTCAGACATCTCTCCCAGGAAGTCCTCCCTGACCTGGGTACACTCCCACCTGACAATCTCATTTACACAATTCCAGAACACAGTGTCGGGGCTGCAGACTTGGTCTGGCTAATATGATGCTCTGTCCTCCTGGCCCCATCAATCCAACAGTTACACATGATCATACCTGTTTAAGCTTAACCTCATCTTATATCCCCAGTGCAGAGTTATCAAGGTCTCCCCCAGCTTTGCTCCATGCACTGGGAATATCATGGTTTGTCCTGGGGAGAGTAGGCACATCCTCTGCAGCTATATGTTTGCAGATGGGGTCTCCTGCAGCTTAGGTTGGCTTCAAACCCTCTATGTAAACAGGGATGATCTTGAAATTCTGATGCTCCTGCCTTTACACCCCAGGTACTGGCATAACAGGCATGTACCCTCATGCTTGTTTTTTACACAGTTTTGGAACCCAAATCCAGGTCTTCCTGCATTCTAGATGCTCAAGCACTCTACCAATTGACCTACATCCCCAGTCACAAAGGCCTTGCATTTGTATCATCATCATCATTGCCTTATGTTGACACTCTCTATGGTTCTCGCCCTCCTCTCTGGTTATTTCACTTAACCCTTAGCCAATACTCACTGGCAGACACTTTGTTATCCCCATTCCATGTGAGATGGTCACTCAGAAATTTCCATCAAGAATTTCCACTAAGTTGTACAGCCAGGGGAGTGAGAGCATGTACCTTCTAGAACCTCCTGTTAATCTAGATGTGATTCTCAGTGACCTGCACCACCGAACCTGACCCTGTCATTAATTCAGGTGTGAACACCAACTTCCACACACCTGTCATTAGGAACCAGGGTGACAGGAGCAGCAGGGTTCACACCCTGCCTAGCACCCCTTAACCCCCGGTCAGCTGCTAAAAGGCAGACAGATAGGGAGAGTGTCTCTCTGTTCCTTGACAGGAACTTGTGCTGTCTACGCCCCTGGATGCCTGGGTGTAAAGCTCCCTCAGGGCTGCTGAGTCCCTGGGCTTTCGAAAACACTAATAATCCTTGCCTGGGTACTTCTGATATGCTGGGATTTTTTTTTCTTCAACCCTCCGTAGGTGAAATGCTGACCATCCCATACTTTGTAGGCAGGAAAACTGAGGCTCAGAGCTGCCTACCAGTATAGCAACAG
Source organism: Sigmodon hispidus (assembly GCA_004025045.1). Taxonomy (NCBI): domain Eukaryota; kingdom Metazoa; phylum Chordata; class Mammalia; order Rodentia; family Cricetidae; genus Sigmodon; species Sigmodon hispidus. The sequence continues at coordinate 10,496 of PVIH01028933.1, read as the reverse complement.
GATGAGCAGCAAACCTGCTCCCTGGACCTGAGGTCCTTCCCCCAGGACTGCACTCTCCCCAAAACGGCAACAGAGGAGCCACTGAGAACGTAAATAACTTAGTGGGGTGTTCCTCGTGACTAGCAAGCACAGCTTAGAACAATAAGGGGACAACCACCACTATCATGACCACCACCATCACCACCACCATCGCTGTGTTTACCACAGGGCTGGCTGGGCACTAGCCAATGTTACAGATTCTTGTAGTCACAACTCTGGGGAGCCTGAGACAAGAAGGATGGAGTTCAAGGCTAGGCTGTGTTGCACAGTGGTTCTAAGGTAAACCTGAGCAACATAGTAAGTGCCTGGAGAGAGACAGACGAGAGAGAGAGAGAGAGAGAGAGAGAGAGATATCTCACAAGGTGGTCCTACCCCAGAGTTTTATCAGGAGCTAGTCCTCTAGCAAAGGGGTGGGAACAGAGACACCCTGGGCTGGGAGACCATGAAGAGAAGTATCTAGTCCTTACTCAGGGCTGAGTGACCACAAGGCCATGGGAGCCCAAAGGAGACTTCATCTTGTCCTGGAGCAAGAGACCTTTGAGCTAAGGTCCATGTCAAGTCTGCCAGCCAAAGACAAGTAGGGCTGCTTAGGCCAGGAAGATGGCAGGACTCCTGTTCTTAGTCACAGTGCTCTCAGGGTGCCTGCAGCTGGAAAAGATGGAGTTCTCCCTTCCTTCTTCCCTTCTCTGCTCTCTTGGCTTTGCTGGTAGGTCCAAGTCCAGGCTCTCAGGGCTGGAGGGCTGGGAGTGTGGGGGTGGACCTGGCCTAGCTCCTGGGATGTGTGACTGACTATTCTCCCGCTGAGGACCATGGGGCCTGACCCCTTGTGGGACTGGCATGGAGTATCGGATTGTGCAATACTCAAGAGAGCAACACAAGGACTGGATGGGACCCCAGCTGGGTCTGGCAGCCAGCTGGATCAGCCACAGAGGAGCAGCAGTATGAAGGGCCTTGCCCAGTCTCTGAGGTTGTGAAAGACAGGGCTGATAGGGTGGGGTGGGGGGAAGGGGAGGGGACCTCAAGACAAGGGAAGAAATTACTCTGAGTTTCAAACAGCCCTGTCAGGGAGAGCACAGGGCAGCAGAGTTTCTGAAAGCCTAAGACCGTGCAGGCCACATTCCAGGCTGCAGCCCAGGGCACCTGTCTCATAGGTGGATCTGGATTGAACGGCAGAGACAGTGGGGAAGCTCTGGGCCCAGACTCTCCCCTTTTACCTCTATCTGGAGACTGGGGAGGGGGTAGGAACTGCCCAGCCTAGCCAGTGGAGGACAGCTAGGTGTAGAATCTCTCAGCCAGGTGAGCTGTGACATTTTTTTTTACTTCTCATCTGCCTGAAGTTCTTTGGGGGACTACCTTCCATTTCTCCTAGTGAGGTATCAAGGAGAGGCGCGAGTTCCACCCCCTTCCTCAATCTCAGCAACTCCACCAGTCTCCCCCAAACCGGTTATTAAGCGAGTGTGAATACATTAGGCTTATCAAAACCGACGTGGGCTGCTTCTCCATCTAGACGCATCAAGACATGTCATTCGCTTCTCGGGCGGCCCTGGGAACCCAGGGATCGCAGACGCGGCCAGTTTCGGGGCTAGGGGGGTGGGGAAGCGCCGGGAGCCACACCCCTCAGAAATCGTGCAGTGAGAAAGAGTCCCGTCCCCACCCAGCCTGGACGAGCGGTGACTCCATCGAGCCTGGGAATACCTAAGCCTGCCCCCGCCCTGCGGCCCCTGCACCCCCCGCGGCCTTTGAATGCTCTAACGCAAGCAGGCAGGTGCAGCCGGGAGAGTTAGGACAGGTGTCCCTCCCTTGGAGCCACCATCTCTCATAGTCCAACGCCAACAGCACCTGCTCGGTCTACAAGTTCCTCGGGGAAGCATTCTACCCTTATACTTCCTACTAAAGTCCCCACCATCAAGGACTCCAAGTAGCTCATCCTGGGGCTGTAGAGTTTCTTGTGTCACTCTTGGAGCCCCTCACCGGTCCCATGCCACCAGGGCCGAACTTCCCATCTCCGGAAGGACCTCTGCTCGGCGTCTCCACGCATCCCCACCTCCTGGCTCAGCTGAGTATCCTGCATCCCAGCCCAGGGTGCCTCCTCACCTCCGGGTCTGCACCGTTGGGCTGTATTTGCCTTTGTTTTTCTTCCTGAAGAGGGAGTGCATGGTGGCGCTTGGGATGGAGGGACCAGGGACGCTGCGACAGGCCCGGCGCGCACCGAAAGCGGGCGGCGGGCTCAGGTAAAAGGCGGCGGAGGCGGCGGCGCGCGGAGCCCCTAGTGAGGAGGGCCGTGGCTCTCGGTCACTACTGGGACAGGGCGGGGCGATCGCCCGCCACTCGCTGGCCCGCCGCTCCCCCGGAAGGTGGCGCTTACCTTGAGGGCGGGGCTTCAAGCGCGTTCCCTAGGTCCCGGTCGGACACCGCCCCCGCCGCCTGGTACTGCAGAGGCTGCGCAACAGGTAGCCAGAACCGGGCCTCCCAGTCCACCTGTGCCAGAATGCCAAGCCGCGCCCATCCTGCACGTCGAGCCTGGCGCGCCCCCTGGCTGAAGGGCTTACCTGGGTTTACCAAGACATCAAGACACTCCTCTTTTGATGACTCCCAGCTGGAACTTCAGACAGGGAGACTGGAGGTGGTGGTGGTGGGGTCTCTGCGCCCTGCATGGTCAATAAATCACACTCAAGGTGGGGGCAACGTGACTGGCGATGGCCACAGATACAGCATGGTACTGAATTCAGATCCTGTGGTCATCTATCGTCAGTCAAGATTTCTCTGTGCTGTGTTTTATTTATTGCCCTCTGCCTCGGTTTCTTCCTTTGCCAAAGGATGATAACGACCCACATCCGGAAGGGCTATAGGGGATTCCTGAAGCTTATTCACACAGTGCCAGCTCAAACAAGCAGGAAGCTTGGCCACTACCACCACCCAGGCCAGCTGCAGAGGACACAAGTATCCCTTGAAACTTTCATAACCTCGGGCTCTGGCATGACAGAGATTTCATGGTGGGCCATAAAAGCTGCTTAGTTCTGGTTGAGAATAGCAACGTTGCACAATCCTGCCAGCGCGTCCAGGAGGCTGATGGAAACAAGGAGTTTTATCCATTCAAAGCAGTACTCGCATCCCAGGAGCTCTCGACCTGCAACAAGGAATATATCTGGGTTCTTGTTGGCTGATGGAAAATTGAGTCTTGGTAGGAGTGTGAGTGGAAGAGACAGCTGAAAGTACTCAGTGCCACGCTAGGTGGGACAGGCGCGCGCTCCTGGGGGCGCCAACGGGGTGGGGGTGGCTCATCTGGGAAGACGCACTCTGGAGAGACTCCACAGCCAGATTGAGGGGTTAGAGTTCAAGTCGGGGGATGAAGTCTTGAGAATGGAAAGCTGTGAGCCTTGACCACAGCATCAAAGGACTTGGGTTCAAGTTCAGCTGTCTGTCCTCAGTCTCTATCTCATGGTTTAAAATAAGGTGTCTGGTGATGGGGTGGGGGTGGGGGGCTGGCTCGGCTACTAAAGGAACATACTGCTTGTGCAGAGGACCCCTGTTAGTTCCCAGAACCCATGTTATCTAGCTCCAGCACCAGAGGATGTGATGCCTTCTTCTGGACTTCACAGGTATCTGATGTCATGTGCACATACCCACAAGTGTACCTATACACATGCACATAATTTAAAAAATAAATATAATTTTTAAACTATGGAGGTTGAGGCGGGGGTGCAGCTCTGAGAGTTGGTGAGCAGGGATACCTGTACAATATGTGTTTGTAAACATAGAAAACTTCAGGAGGGACCCGTGAGAAGCTCTTAGCCTTCACTCCCCTGAGGATGAACAGCACTCTTCACTGGAGACAGAGGGGAGGCAGCCAGTGTTTGGATCTTGCCTTGGTCTCTTTTCAATGGTGGGGACAAAGAATAAGCCCCTTTGCCTCTCTGGGCCTCCGTTTCCTCCATCTGTGAAATGGGTAAACCAGAGTGACTGCCATGGTGCTAGATCCCTCACAGTGAGTGCCCAGCACAGCCTGAGTGTGATTAGACAGAGTTCAACAGGAACAGGACAGGCTGGCAACTCATTGGATGTCAGGTATAGCTCTGAATAAAATTCCAGATTTCCCTAAACACTCAGAGCCCTTTCTCAACAATTCCTGGGTGGGTGGGTGGGTGGATATGAAGTGGGAGGCTATGCACCAGGAGCTCCAGGTCTGTAGGTTTGGAGCACTAAAGAGTAACAACATTGATAGTATCTTACTGGGGGGAGCGGGGTCTCCGATGATCCATTCTTCTGAGTGTTCCCTGTGAAGTGAAGCCGCTGGGATTCCCTGCTCAGGAGGGACCTGGTATCTTGGCTTTTTCTCTTGGGAAGAGAGCCATATTGAGAGTTACAGTGCCTAACTGGTCTGGGGCCCCATCCACCAGCTGCCCCAAATCTGGACACCCCTCTCCCTATCCACCATTAGCCACTCCCAGGCTCAGGGCAACTGGGCATGGTGCCCACTGACTCAGCTGGGCCCAGCCCAGGAGTGTTGGAAGGAATTAACAGATTAAGGGAGGAATTCCACTTGGCCCTCACCCACCTTCTCGGTCCACATTCTAAAACAGCCAGCCCAGGACTGGGACAGCTGTGTGTACGCATGGGTGTGCGTGCACATGTACTCCACACACATCTGTGGGCAGGCAGGATGGGGTGGGGGATCTACCCTCACCCGTACATCCTCTGAGGGCCAGATGGGGTTAGTTTGACATTGCCAGACTGTCTTCTGCCAAGTGACTCATCCGTTCTGCTGTGGTGGGGGCAGGGCTGCTAACGCTGGAGGTGAGTATATTTGTTTCGGGATGGTCAAACATCATTGAAGGGGCACCTGCAGGGTGACCCTTGGCCTCTCGCACCTGTCCCTTTCCAAAACTGGAAGGAGAGACTTCATGGGTGCTCTGTCTTCATTGTTACAAGGGTCACCCGGACCCCTCTTTGTGCTCAGCATTTCCCCAGAAGTTGGAGAGGAATGTACACTCCACGCTCACTTTGAACCAGTTCGAAACAGGAAGAACAACATTCTCTCAGCCAAGGGAACATAGGGTCATGCTTACAGGACCAGGATGGAGCCTTCTCCCAGGGTGGAGGCCCAGGTCTATCTTCTCATGGGTAGTTTCTCTCTCGTTTCCTACATAGCTTTACTGTCATCTGGGGAGCACTTTCTGATAGATACAGATTCCAGCCAGGCATTGTGGCATAGACCTGTCACTTCAGCTGAGGCTGAGGCAGGATTAAGGGTTCAAGGTCTGAAGTGGCTCCAGTGTTAGTTCAAGGCTAACCTGAGTGACTTTCTAGGACCCTGCCTCCAAACAAAAAGTCAAAAGAGCTGAGGGCACAGCTCAGTGGCAGACGGCTTGCCTGCCAGGTGTAAGGCCCTATGTCCAATTTGAGATTTCTCCTCCTGGGATTATGGCTGAATGGGTCTTTAGAGACCCCAAGAAGCTGCATTTTATCAGTACCACATTCTCCCCACTGAGATAACCAGACAGATGGAAACTGTTTTTTAGTGAGCAGTCATTCTCTGGAACATAGAAGCAGGCAGTCGGGGAACTATCTGAAAAACACAGTTCAAAGCCAACCTGGGATTGAATCCTGGCTGTGTGGTCTCAGCAGGTGGCTTAACCACTCTGGACTGCTTCACCTAATACACAGGAGGCAGTCAGTGCAGAGATGTGTTCAGAGCCCTGACAGGAGGGGCTGGCCCAGCTTTGCCCTCTATTGTGTAACGCATATTTACTTTTCTTGCAGGACAATTCTTTGGATGGAAAGTCAAGCTGGCCCTTCGGCTCACATGGGCTGACTCACGCCCCAAGCTGCCCCCCTTCCCATCCCTGGAGCTCCCCATAGTTTCCCCTTGGCAAGAGCTCTGGAAGCAGGCACAGAAGAGGGTCTAGGGTGACTCATGGAGTCTTCTTGTTCCTGAGTCACCTCTGGAGCATTCACCCCAGGCTCCCACCCACTGGGGACCCTGACAGCCTCCTCCAGCCTGATGGGTAGCCCCACCCAGTGCTCACTCCAGGAGGACAGGCTCCCATGACTCTCTGCTACCTTCCCTATCCTCAGGTATGCACCTGTACAGTTGTGCATGTTGCCAAAATATGGAGACAACTCCCATTACGGTTGAATGGTGATTGCTCTGAACCCTAGGGCCCCAGCCCTCTCCCTATATGGCTTAGCCCCAAAGGGATGAATTGAAAGCTCAGGCCCCTCTCTCTAGGTCCATCCCTGGCCCTCTCACACTCACCATGAGGGCTTCTCTGCAAGGAGGTCATCCTATGAGGCAGAGTGGCTCTGGGTGGGGCCGAACAGGCTCTGCCAGGCACAGCATCCCTGCAAGACCGACTGCCTTGCCTCCTGTCCACACCCAGCCGCTTCTTCCTGCCTGCTCCCGCTCCTCCCCTTCTGAGCCCTACCAGGCTCATGCAGACCTGACCAGTAGAGCTACATTCTTGGGCTAGTGTCTAGGGTGTAAATGACCCTGGGGCTGCTTAGGTCAGAAGGTCAGGGCCTTGATCCCTCCAATACCCAGAATCTCAAATGATAGGTGAGTCAGGCTACAAGGCACAGAAGTAGAAATCATACCAGCTTGAAGCCCATCTGGGTTCAAAAGCCAGCTTAGGCATTCTTCTAGTTGTGTGACCCTGGGCAGGTGATTTGCCCTCTCTGTGAAATGAGAAGAACCTGGGAGCTGAGATGTCCAGTCTGAGTTCTTTCAGCTCTCTGTGACCCTGAGAAAGTATCTTCAACTCTCTGAGCCTCAGTCTTCACATCTGCAAAATGGGAGCATCCTGATACCAACTCTATAGACTTAACGAAGATGTGAGACAATGACTGGTAATTAAAAGTGTATTCTCATAGCCGATGGTCGGATGAGCCTTGACTCAAGCACCCAGCTGCCAAACCCTGATGGAGATGATGAATGAGCTACTCCATGCTTTTTAGCTGCAGCCGTATGATCATGACATACTTATCATGGCAGTTTCTGCAGACTAAGGACCATGTGCTACACCAGCCCCAACATCCCACTGCAACTAGCATTAACCATTTGTTGGACAAAGACTATTTTTAGTATTCTCAACCAGTGATATGTGTGGCCCCGGAGGAGATGCCCAGAGCACCAGGTTCTAGAGGAACTTTCTTTATCCATTCACCCAATATTTATGTATTCATTTATAGACAGGATCTCATGTAGTCAAGCTGGCCTCAAGCTCCTTAGACAGCTGAGGATGACCTTGAATTTCCAATCTTCCTGCCTCCACCTTCTAAGTACTGGAATTACAAGAGTACCTGGTTTGTGTGGTGCTAGGGTTGACAGCCAGGGATTTGTGTGTGCTAGGTCAACTGTGTCACACCATCATCCAATACTTATTAAGCAGATATTATTCGACAAATCAAGTTCCGGCTCCTCAGTATGTAGTTCCAGGGTGGGGCCCTCACAGGGATTTGTTGTGGAGAAGCAGAGCAAGGATAGGAGATGGAGTACGTTCAAGGTCCCCAAACAGCAGCTCAGCAAAGGCACTACCAAGTGGGTGGCCTAGAAACACCATGGGGAAAGTGTTCAGACTCAAGGCTGAGGGCTGGGGAAGAGAAGACTCTAAATTATGGGCATGAGGTCTCTCATGTTCTTCTGCATCATTTGCCAGGGAAGAAGGTGGGCGCAGTGTCATGTTATGATTTTGAGTATACCCAGTGTGGCTGGCAGATGGCGATGGATAGAGGCCTCATGCCCCATGTCGGCGTAGTGGGAGACACTTAGACCGGGTCCACGTAAAAGACTTTATTATTATGAAGAGAAGAAGAAGAGATCAATTGAGAGAGAGAGAGAGAAGGGAGAAGAGAGAAAGAAGGAGGGGGTTGAGGAGGGTGCTCTCTAGCAAGGTGGGGGAAAGGAAGGATGGAGGGCCAGGCCAGTTCACATTGGCCGAGCATGGCTTCAGGAACTAGAACAGAATCCTAATATCCGTGGTCCCTGTGCTTCCTTCGTGTGCAATCACCCATTTACACAACACCTTCTGTCTGTCTAGCCCAGGAGTTAGAACATATCCCGTGTGGAGCCCTTCCCACTGGGAAGAGGATGGAATGGAAAGCATCTGGCCACATTGTTTTTCTCTGTGGTCCTGCATTTGCATAGTCTTGTGTTTGGGTGCGTATGTATGCATGGGTGCACTGCACACCTGTGTGTGCAGGTGTATGTGGAGGCAGCCTTGGGTAAGTGTTCCTCAGACACTGTCTACATTGGTTGCTTTTTATTTTTCTGAGATAGGGTCTCTCACTCAGACCTGGGCCTTACTGATTTAGCCAGGCTAGGTAGCCAGAGAGCTTGCAGAAATGGAACTATAAGTGTGCTCTACCAGCCCATTCAAAAAACATTGAGCTGGGCAGAGGTGGCATATGCCTTTAATCCCAGCACTTGGGAAGCAGAGGCAGACAGATATCCAAGTCTGAGGTCAGTATGATCTATAGTGTGAGATCCAAAATGGCAGGGGCTACACAGGGAAGCTATGTCTCAAAAACAAACAAACAAATCAACCAATAAATAAGTAAAAATAAAATAAATACATTGCATTTATTTTCAGTTTATGTAAATGAGTGTCATGTGCATCACATGTGTGCCTGGTACAGTAGAGGGCATCGGATCTCTGGAATAGGAGCCACTATCAGTTTTGAGTTGCCTCATGGATGCTGGGAAATGGACCTGGGTCCTCTGCCAGGGTGGCAAATCCTCTTAACTGCTAAGCCAAGTCCAGCCCATCCTCCAGCCTCAACTTTTATTTAGGTGCTGTAATTGAGGTCCTCGTGCATGGTACACGATTTACACACTGAGCTGTTTCTCCAGTCACCCACCTACCATCCCCTTCCCACCAAAAAAACAGAAAGAAAAAACTCAATTGCCAACCAATCAAGGAGTTCCAATAAGTGAACAAGCTCCGCAGCTGGAGGGTGTACAGGCAACAGGAATGTGGGAGATGTAGTATGAATGGATGTGATTAAAACACGTCCCTATCTGTGGCCATCCTGCCACGATCTGCCCATTCGGTCCACTTTGACTTTGTTTCCTGTCTGCTGAGCTCAGACATTCCAGCCTGGGACCCAGTGGCCAAGCGCCCATTGGCTGCTCTCCCATCCATTTTTGGATCACAGATTCAGGGCTTAACCCCAGGCTTGGGCCACGGTGCCAGCTCTGGACAGAGCTCCCTCCTCCCAGCCAAGAGTCCCCACCCCATCCTTGCCTGTGGGCTGGCCATCCTCACCAAAGGGCCCGCCTTTGCGGTTCGTGGGAGGAGCCCTATCCAGGAGCTTCCCCAGCCAGGGAGATGTTGGGGTGAACCTGGAGCTGCCAGCCGTTCCCTGCTGTTTTTTTAATTTTTTTATTTTTTCATTTCTGAGGATTGAACACAGGACTGCTTGAATGCAAGCGTCCTTCTGAGCATGCCAGCCTTTAAAAATACTTATTTATATTTAGCTAGGCATAGTAGCTCATGCCTTTAAACCCAGCAGAGGCAGAAGGATCTCTGTGAGTTCAAGGCCACCTGATCTACATAGTGAGTTCCAGGACAGCCAGAACCACATATCAAGACCTCATCCCCCAAAACAAAAACAAAATAATAAAAAATAAATAAGCATTTACTTATTTGTTTATATTTTGAGATAGGTTCTCACTAAGTTGTCCAGCCTGGCTTTGAATTTACTCTGTAGCCCATTCTGGCCTTGGACTTTTATTCTCCTGACTCAGCCTCTAAAGTTGCTGCAATTACGAGTCTCTGCCACCAGGTCTAACTGGGCAGTGTATGTGTGTGTGTGTGTGTGTGTGTGTGTGTGTGTGTGTGTGTGTGACAATCTGGCCATTTATTTTGCTTAGGTGGAGGTGTTGAAGGCTTCTCTGTAAACTTGTCCAGCTGTGTGTTGGGTGTGTTGTCATGCTGAGTAGCTCTAGTGAGGCAGCTGGTTGACAGGCCAGGCAGTGGCCCCCCAGTCTGAGGTCAAGGGAGCCTGGCACCTGCTCTGTGCACATGGTTCAAACTGTACAGCTCTTGGCACTCTGCCATCTGACCAAGCCTGAGGACCCTGCTGACCTGTGCTCTGTCGTTGTCACAGGCCTGTCTGCCCTGGGGGGATGATCCTGTGCAGGAATGAGATTGGCTCTCCTCTGGCTACAGGTTCTCCTCAGCTTCCCCTTCATCCATCCACAAAGGTCATTCTTGGGACCCTTGTCACATGTGGGTTATCTGAGCTTCAGATCCATGGCCTCATCCCTCACCTGCTCTTCCTCATTCCCAGCACTGCTGAGACTCAGTGTGCTTCCAGACTCCTCCTCCTCCCTCTTCCAGATCCCTCCTCCTCCCGGGCACCCTTCCCCTGTTTCAGGCTTCATGTTCCATGTTCTCAGGGTACTCCCTCTTCCTTCGCCACCCTCCTCCTTTCCCTCCTCCACTCCCCCTCCCCCT
>PVIH01028932.1:0-14422 GCA_004025045.1 Sigmodon hispidus | reverse complement strand
CCCTCCCTCCCTCCCTTCCTTCTTCCTGTCTCCTTGTTTCTCTTCATTTCTCGATCCTTCCTTCCTCTTTCCCTCCCCTCCTCTTCTGTTCCCTCCCCCCTCTTCTCCCCTCTTCTCTCCTCTTTCGAGAAAAGCTTTCACAACCAGCTTAGACTAGTTTTGAACTCATGATTCTTTCGCCTTAGCCTCCCGTGCTGGGAACACTGGTATGTGCCGCCATGTTCAGACTTTTTGCAGGGCCATTTCACAACCCTTACCTGCCGTTTTAAGGATACTTCAAAGGCACAGAATCGTGCTGTGTACGAAGAATTAAGGGATGCTTGGTGCCGCTCATATCTCTCTGACTTTGAATATTGCTTTTTCTTTCCAATTCTATTTTCCAAGCAAAGATGGAAACAGCTGTAATTGTCTCAGCCCACTTCAGCTCTTCCTGGCTGACACAAGGCTCCCGTGTCACCTAGTCATGAGCACATCTGTCTAGATGTTTCTCATGATCGTCTCTTGAATGGCATTTCATGCCAGCTTCTTAACAGAGACTTCCTCCCCACATCATCATCTATGTTCAGGGCTTCCTAGTGCAAGGATTGATCAAGGGAGAGGGGCTGATCTTCAACACTCACACTATAGCAGAGTTCGGAGACCTTACCAGTGGCCATGCTGCCACCACTCAGTGGGTGGCCTAGTAAGTAAGCCATGGTCCTTTGGACTCACCATGTCCTTGTCCCCTGTGCTTCTCAGCCTCCTCTTTTCTGATATTGTCTGGGTCAGTTGAACTCAGAAAGAGGACACGATTTCTTTTTCTGCTTGGTGCTCTCCCAGCTTTTTTTTTTTTTTGCAAGACAACAGAGAAAGAAGAAGTAAGGCAGAAAAAACTGGAGATGCTGTTAACATTTGACAAATATTTTTTTACACAGTAGCATAGATAAAATTCTGCTCTCTATCTCTTTATTGGCTGTTAGCGTTTCCAGATGTCATTGCTTCATCTTTAAAACTGGACTTTTTCAGTATTTGTCTGATAATAGATTGCTCAAATTTCAACAGGACACAGGGCTGTGTTCCTTTGCTTATGGGAACCATTATGGCTAGAAATAATGGGCTGGCCTCTTAGGGGAAAGAGAGATGCACTCTGGATCAAAGGTGACATTAGTATTCTTGGAAGCCTCCTTTTTGTCTAGACAGACTTTCATGTAGTCCAGCTTAGCTTTAAAGCCCACAGTGTGTCTGAGGATGACCTTGAATGGATGATCTTTCTACCCCCACTTCCCCAGTACTGGAATTATGGGTCTCCCACTCAGTTCATTTGATCCCAAGGATTAAACCCAGGGCCTCATGCTAGGCAAACACTCTGTCAATAACTTTAGAGAAATGTTATGGATTAGACATACCTGTGTGTGTGTGTGTGTGTGTGTGTGTGTGTGTGTGTGTATGTGTTTGTGTGTGTGTGTGAGGGTATATGCACATGTACAGGTTCACGTGCCTGCTCACTCACCCACGGGGGCAGAGGTCACTGTTGAGTGTCTTCCATTATACTCTATTGCTCTCTGTTTTAGTTTGGAAACAGAGCATTTTAACAAGAACTGTTTCTGCTAGTCTAGCTACTCAGCAAGGGCCCTGGAATCTGTCTCTCTCCATTCCTCATGGTTGGGGTCACAGATGTGTTTCACCATTCCAGGCTTTTTCTTGAGTTTTGGGGAGCCTTATGCTTGCACAAGAAGCACTTTACTCAGCCAGCTGTCCAACCCAAATCAGATACATCGGTCCTGTTTACAATGGATAAAGGGTGTTTATGGTTATGGGCTCCCTGGTAGTCTAATGCTGACGGAAGGCCATCAATATATACTTCATGTTTTCATGGCACTCATTATTAAATAGGTAACTCAGTAAGAGTGTCATAAATATACATACAGCTTGGGGATAATAACTGAAAAGATTCAGTTGGCTAGTTAAAACTTTTAGTTTGCTAATCCTGTGGCATTTTATACACTGGGCTTTGAATTCAGTGTAGAGTTTGAATTAATACTAACCCTTTATTTTGTTCACATATAGCGTGGCATAATGCAAAGCACCATTGCTTCAAGAATTTCTACTTAGTATGACCTCAGATGACAAATTTATTAAAGAGGAAGCAGGCTGGGATGCAGCTTAGTTGATAAAGTGTTTATCTAGCATGCAGAGGTCTTGGGTTTGATCCCCAGCACCACATAAAGCCAAGATTACACACCTGTAATCTCAATGTTTGGGAGGGAGAGTCTGGTGCACTTTGGGGGTGGAGACTAGTGCACTTGTGGGGTAGAGACTGGTGCACTTGGTGGGTGGAGACTGGTCCACTTGGGAGGTGGCAACTGGTGCAATTGGGAGATAGAGGCTGGTGCAATTGGGGTGGGGGCAAGCAGATTTGTTTAAGGTCAAGTTCACTTCTTACTTAGAAAGTCTGAGATCAGCTTGGGCTACTTGAGACTCTGCCTCTAAAAGTAAGATCAAGAAGATTAGTGTTTCCCAGCACACAGGAGACTTCCTCCTCACATTGTGTGTTTGGGAGACAGATATTGAGTTGTTTGTAGGAAGCACTCAGGATGCAGTCACCATGTCAAGCACAGTGTGAAGGATCTGGAAGGTTTGAGCAGCTCTTTGAATCTGGAGCTGTTTACCGAGTGCTAAGTTTTCATGTGGAGAGTTGATAAGCATGTCTACCTGCTAAAGGTGCTGGAATCTCAGACACTGTAGGCAGTATTGGTTCAGGGGAGCTATTCTTAGTGTCCTTATGGCCTCCTACAGCAATTATGAGCAGAAACAGGGTGATTATGAAGGAAAGATGAGGTTACAGAAACAAAACCAGTCCCAACATCAAGGAATCACTTACCCTGTGCTCACTGTCCTTTGGGGAGTCTTAAAAGCTGACCTCTTGATTTCATCATGCCTCCTTTCTCTGGACTCCACAGTGTATTGTGTGACACATTTATTGAACTGAATAATTTCACTTCTATCAACTTGAGAATTTTGTAACACCCCTTGCGCTACTGAAGATCCTCTGGGGAATTTCAAAACTAGGATTAAGATTTCCTTTAAAATAATAACAAAAAAGTAAATAAATAATCTCCCTTCTTGACTCAGGCAGAGCCAAGATAACATCTATTAAAAAGCTGGCTTTCTGCGGAGGCTGTAAATAGAGCGCTGTTTAACGCCCCCCCATCTTGGTCCTCCACCCCTGTCAATCCTCCCTAAACAAGCACTGGAAATAGAAAAGCTGCAATTGGAGCCCACACAATTGTCTTACTGTGGAGACAAGACTTTCTGGGAGAAAGATCAGGACCTGAGTCAGCAATAACTAAGGCTGTGGGTCATAAGATGTAGCTTGTGGGGAGGGTTTTTGTGGAGATTCTGGACTTGGGGTGGAAAAAGATGACTGTTTACTTCATCCTGCTGATGCCCACAGGGTCAGCTTTCTTGAAGTCATCCTTGACGCTTCTAGCTTCCTTGTCTGATGTCTAAAGCACAACTGCCAGCTCTCACATAGAGGTCAAAAGTTCTTACCTGACATGTCCTCCACCTTGACCAGTCAGGGTTTCTTAGGCAAGTGTCATGCTCGCCCCTGTGATGTCTTAATGACTTAAGACAGCTGAGGGAATTCTTTCACCTGTGTTGACCTCAGTACCTCTGCTTGTATTCCTTTGTTAAATAAATATTTAACACTCACTGAAGCCAGGTGTTGTGATAAACCCTGAAGGCTTTGTTCTCTTAAACAAAAGAGACACACTCTCTGACGTTGTGACAGTCACGCTGTGGCTTCTGAAGACTAAGAACAAACAAAAAGCTGTGTCATCATAAATGAACACAGAGGTGGGGGCATGGTAATGATGTCTGGAGAATGAGACAATGTCCGACAGGGACAGTGGGTCCCAGAGAGAACAGCATTGAAGGGAATCAGAGAGTCTCAGCAGTCCTGGGCTCTGGGGCCTTGTAGGCATGGGTTTGCCAGATTATGGGCTCCAACTGGAAAGAATGAAAGCTTCATGGAAGAATGGAAAAGGAGGTTGGAAGATGCAGAGATGGCTTATGAAAATCTTCATGCTCCTATTTGCTCAAAAATTCTATTTTGTGTAGTGTGTGTGTGTGTGTGTGTGTGTGTGTGCGCGCGTGTGCACACGTGTTTGAATGCCTGTGTGTAGGCCAGAGATCAACCTGAGTTCAACCTCAGATGCCATCCATTTTGTTTTTTTTTTTTTGAGGCAGTTTCTCACTGGCCCAGAACTCACCGCTATTTGGGCCACACTGGCTGGTCACAGGGCTCTAGGGATCTGCCTGTCCCTGCCTCTCTAGTGTCAAGATGTGAACACATGCCACCACCACCCTTAGCTGTTTGAGGTAGGGTCAAAATTAGTGCTCCCTCACTGAGCTGCTCTCCAGCGGCTGCAATCTTACTGTTCCTTCCAAGTACTAATGACAAAGTCATCCATTTAGTATAAGAGAACTTGCCCCAGCTGAAAAGCCACCCCCCAATAAGTACACCCCTTTCTAGGAGCCCTCAGTCACCTGAAATGGTCTGTCATCGTGGGACATTCCTGTAGAGACATTTCTTGACACGCCTCGAGGCTCACATCAGGGTACATCCCATGTTCCTTACTGACATCTGACAAACATCGCTCCAGTTTGTCATGCTCCAGCCTACCTGCCTGTCAGCTGACTGATGCTCTAAGCCTTTGTGTATGTCAAAGCTATCCTGTTTTCCCCCGGGGACTATTTACTTTCCCTCAAGCACTTCTAGAGAACGTTTCCAGCTCTTGTTAAGGAGAAAGGATGTAATTCTCTTTGTCCTGGGTCTCTCAAAAGATAAAGATGCAGGCTACCAATCGTAGGCTTGAGAATTTTAAGGTCCCATGAGACTCATCGAGACCCACCTGTCAGAGAACCATACCACAAAGTCTGCTTTGAAGGAGGTAACTAATGGCACCTGAGCAAAGGATCAGTCTTTCACGACTCAGTTTCTCACAGGAATTTACATAATTTCTTCCTTATGCCTTCATTTAGTTTGGGAGTAAATCCCAGCTCAGGTATGCTCTCTGTTCTTTAGCTTTATATGAGGAAGAGAAAAGGGATGACTCTGCCTTCAGATTTCATGTGGACCTGTGGTGGGCAAACAGCTCGAGGATTCAGAATCACCTCTTTTGGCTTTCATTTGCCCAGAGAGCTGTAAATGCCACACATTCTAACTTTCTCACCAAAAAACGGGTCATGAGCGGGCCAGTAAAACTTGGCAGGGTAGTTGCTCCACATACCAAATTTCAGACATTTTTTTCTTTCATGTTATTTTTACTGAGATAAGGTCTCCTTAGCTCAGGCTGGCTTCCACGTCACGATGTGTTCAGGATGACTTTGCAGCTCTCATTTTCCTTCATCTCCCCTGAGTATTGGGATTATAACTGGGCACCATCAGTCCTGGTTTGAGTGGCGCTGGGCATTCTGAGAGTTGAACCTGGGGCTAAGCAAACACTGTCCTAACGGAGCTTCATCCTCAGCTCAAACGTAGTCCTTTGACTTCTCTTCCTGGTGTCAGAATGAGGAAGAAATGCAGAATGCAGCCTGCGTGGCTTCCTGCGGACCTGCCTTTAAAGCTTGGTGAGCGTGGGAAAGTTCGGGATCTCCGGAGAGCATCTGCACACTGCCGCCTTGCGAATCGGCCCTCACCAGCTGTCTGTCCTGCTGCTTGGCCTCTCAGCCTGACACCCTACTTCCCCTGCAGAATCACATCCGACTGTGGGTCATCTAGGAATTTTCAGTCTCCTCAGACTTATCTGTTAGTTGTTGCTTCTTCTTCTTCTTCTTCTTCTTCTTCTTCTTCTTCTTCTTCTTCTTCTTCTCCTCCTCCTCCTCCTCCTCCTCCTCCTCCTCCTCCTCCTCCCAGAATGTTGAGTCCTCCTAGTGAAGTCTTAAAATCATTTTCCTTGAACCTGTAAGGACCTTGTTAACTCTGTGACACAGAGTAAACACTTGTGTAGCGTCTGCCCGAGATAAAGCTGCCCTTCCAGCTAAGACACCAAGGCCTCCTTGTGTTTTAGACGGTTCAAGACTTCAAGTGAGGGATGACGGCTTGTGTGGGAGAGGATGGAGAGGAGAGGAGGCAGGAGGGAAAGAAACAAGGGGAAAAAGGAAGAAAAGAAGGGAGGAGAAGACAGGGAAATCTAGACACACAGAGATTCTCAATTTCCTGCATTTTTTTTTTTAATCTCAATAAAAAAAAAAATGAGTGTACACTGGCAAATAAGTTGTTTTTTGTTTTTGTTTTTTTTTTTTAAGATGATATCTGAGGTAGCCTAGGCTAATCTGAAACTTCTTATGCAGCCAAGGTTGGCCTTGAACTCCCGATCCTCATGCCTCTGCAAGACAGGAATTATGAGCTACCCCACCTGGCAGTAAAGCAGTGTTCTGAAGAAAAGACTGAGTATTCCTAAGCAGTGGCAGACCAATACTCCCTTTCTTTTAGTTTAAATTCTTTCCCATACTCACCACTGCTCCGCTCCTGCCCCTTCTCCCAGTCATTCCTGAGCTTCCTCCCATCCCCTTCACTTCCCAAAGAGGGCAAGAAATCCCAAAGTGAGTCAATCAATCTGGTGTATCCAGCTGAGGTAGGACTGAGTACCTCCCCTAAGTATCAAGGCTGAGAAAGGTGTTTTCCCACTAGGCATGAGCTCTGAGAAGCCAGTTCATGGACCCAGGATAGACTCTGGTCCAATTGCAAGAGGCTCCATAAACTGCCCATGCCTTTCAACTGTCATCTATATTCAGGAGGTCAAGATCTGTTCCATAAAGGTTCATCTGCTGTCATTTGAGAGTCTGCGTGCTCCCAACAGCACCAGACAGGTCTCCCCATCATGATCGGGATCTCTCTGCTCATGTAATCTCACCTCCCTCTCTTCAGCTGGACCAGTAGCTGAGCCCAGTGTTTAGCTATGGATCTCTGCATCTGCCTCCATCAACTGCCAAATGAGGGTTCTATAATGACAATTAGGGTGGTCATTCATATGATAATAGGGGAAGGCCAGTTTAAGCTCCTTCTCCACTATTGCTTAGAGTCCTAGCTGGGCTCATCTTGTGGGTTCTTGGGTGTTTCCCTAGCACTAGGTTTCTCTCTAACCCCACAATGGCTCCCTCTATCAGGATATCCACTTCTTTGCTCTCCTTCTGTTGCTGCCCCCCGCCCATTCTCTTCTGTTCTTTTCTCACCTCCCCCCACCCCATGACTGCAGTTTCCTCCGGGGAGATCTTTTCTATCTCCCCTTTCCTGGGGAATCTATGGATGTCTCTTTTAACTTTCTCCTGTTACCTAGCTGCTGGGGGTGGTTGTGGTAGGTTGTGGTTATCCTTTGCTTTACATCTAAAATCTATGAGTGAGTACATACCATGTCTATCCTTCTGAGTCTGTGTTACCTCACTTAGGATGATACTCTCCAGATCCATCTATTTGCCTGCAAATTCCAAGATGTCATTTATTTATTTATCTATTTATTTATTTTACTGCTGAGTAGTACACCATTGTATAAGTGTACAACAATTTTTAATCCATTCTTCAGCTGAGGGGAATCTAGGTTGTTTCCAGATTCTTGCTATTACAAATAATGCTGCTATGAACATAGTTGAGCTAATGCCTTTGGGTAAGAATGTGCATCTCTTGCATATATGCCCAATAGTGGTATTGCTGGATCATTGGGGTGATGAATTTCCAGTTTTGTGAGGAACTGCCGTACTGGTTTCCAAATTGGCTGTACAAGTTTACACTCCCACTAACAATAGAGAAATGTTTCTCTTGCTCTACATCCCCTCCAGTATAGGCTGTCATCTGTGTTTTTGATCTTAGCCATTCTGACAGATGTAAGATGGTATTTCAGAGTTTTTTTGATTTGCATTTCTCTGATGACTAAGGATGTTGAGCAATTCTGTGTCTTTCAGCCCCTGGAGTTCTTCTGTTGAGAATTCCCTATTTAGCTCTGTACCCCATTTTCCAGTTAGGTTCTATGTTTTTTGACCTCTAGTTTCTTGAGCTCTCTATATATTTTAGAGATCATTCCTCTGTCAGATGTAGGGTTTGTGAAGATCTTTTCCCATTTTGTAGGCTGGTTTTGTCTTATTGACCATGTTCTTTACCTTACAGAAGCTCCTCAGTTTCATGGGGTCTCATTTATTAATTGTTTCACTCAGTGTTTGTGCTATTTGTGTTATATTTAGGAACTGGTCTCCTGTAACCCACTTTATCTTTTATCAGGTTCAGTGTATCTCATTTTATGTTAAGGCCTTTGATCTACTTAGACATGAGTTTTGTGCAGGGTGGTAGATATGGATCTATTTGCATTCTTCTAGATACCTCCATCTAGCTGTGCGAGCAAAATTGGTTGAAGATGCTATTTTTTTTATTGTATATTTTTGGCCTCTTTGCCAAAAGTTAGGTGTTCATGGTCTCCAATTCAGTTCCATTGATTCACAAGTCTGTTTTTATGCCAATACCAAACTATAAATTATAAATAGCAAATTATAAATTATAAATAGCACTACAGTATAGCTTGCAGTCAGGAATGGTGATGCCTTTGAAGTTATATTATTGAACAGGATATTTTTGGCAATTTTAGGTTTTTTTTGATTTTCTATGTGAAGTTGAGTATTGTTCTTTTGAGGATTGTAAAGAATTGTGTTGGGATTTTGATGGGAATTGCACTGAATCTGTAGATTGCTTTTGGCAAGATTGCCATTTTTACTATGTTGATCCTACTTATCCAAGAGCATGGGAGAGATTTTCATTTCCTGATATCTTCTTTAGTTTCTTTTTTCAGTGACTTAAAGTTCTTATCATACACATTTGTTACTTCTTTGGTAAGAGTTACCCCAAGATATTTAATGCTATTTGCAGCTATTGTAAAGGGTGATGTTTCCATGATTTATTTTTCTACCCTTTTATCATTTGTGTAGAGGAGGGCTATTGATAGATAGTTTTGGTCACATCAAGTTGATAATCAATATCAGTCATTGGAACTCCATTATTGAATGCCCAGAATGTTAATTGTCTGATAGCCTGTTGAGTTTTCTTATCAACTTGACATAACTGTGAGTTTTTTTTTTTTTTTTGAGAAACAGCAATTTCAATGAGAAAATGCCCCAGCAGACAGCCTGTAGGCAAGCCTGTCTGAATCTTCTGGGTTAATGATTGATGTAAGAGGCCCATCCCACTGTGGGCAGTTCCCTGTTCAGGTGGCCCTGAGGTCCTGAGTTGTATAAGAAAGCAGGCTGAGCAAGCCACAGTCCGTCCTTCAGCTCCCATCTCCTAACCCCTGTCTTGACTTCATCCTCAGGAGTGGAGTGTGACCTGAAAGTTTTCAGCTGGAATAAACTTTTCTCCCCCAAGTTGCTTTATCTCAGCAACAGAGTTCCCAGCTAGGACAGCTGTTATTTGCAAATCTAAGATGACATGAGTCATAAGAGCTACTTAGACCCTCGAGCAACTTTTTGGGCCATGTCTCCGGGGAATCTGTGATAAAGGCAAGCCCCAGGTTCTGTCCCTACCCTTGTTATCAATGCATGGTGGATAGAGTCACACAGACTCCACTATATATGCCGATGATCTGCTGACATATATATTCTGGTGTTATCAGCATTCTACCCAAATATTTCATCAATAATTTGAATGGCTGATTTTGATCATCAATTTGATTGGCTTTGTAATCAACTAAGAGGCATGCTTTTGTATGAGTCCATGAGGATATCTATAAAAATGATTAACAGAGGCGAGAAGACCCTCTGATGAAGTGGACAGCATCTTCCTGTGGTAGCCTAGATATGAGGAGGTCTGAGCAGAAAATAATGCTACTTTTGCCTTCTCACCTTCACTCCCTGCTGAGGAGTGCATCTACCTTGCTGCTGCTGCCGCTGCTGCCATTGTTCTTTGCTGACAGTGGAATACACCATCTTGGCCTTCTAATATGAACTGAAGACCACAAGTTCTCTGGGATTCCTCTGATACACTCAGCACCAAACTGGATAGCTGAGGCTTCTAACCTCAAGGACTGAGGTCTACCAAGGGCTCTAGTTCTCCAGTATGCAGCCCTTTGGGCTACTTAGCCTGTATTGTTCAATCCAGTCTAATAAGCAACCTTTTGTAATATACATCTATTCTATATATTGTTTCTCTAGACTAGAGGATTCTAATACAGATATGTAATAACTCAGGTGATTTTTTTAAAAAAGAAAACTCACAATGACTGGCAGGGTTCAAGACATATTTCACGTGTCAGAGTTCTTGCCTGGCATGTACAGAGCCCTGAGTTTGATCCAACACTGCATGAACTGGATATGTTGGCACATACCTGCAGTTATGGCACTCACGAGGTAGAGGCAGGAGGATCAGAAGTTAAAGGTCATCTTTGGCTACATAGTGACTTTGAAGTCAGCTTAGGTTACGTGAAACCCTGTTTCAAATAGACAGATAGCTAAACAATGAATGGCAGAAAGTTGATCAAATCTGAGTAATAAAAATATAATTTCTAGGGCTGGAGATATGGCTCAGTGGTTAAGAGCACTGACTGTTCTTCCAGAGGACCTGAGTTCAATTCCCAGCATCCACATGGCAGCTCACAACTGTCTGTAATACCAAGATCTGACACCATTACACAGTAATACATGCAGGCAAAACACCAATTCACATAAAATAAAAATAAATATTTTTTAAAAAAAAGATCATTGTAGGTAAAGGGTTTCAAATGTATTTAAGAAGTATCAAAGAAATACTAGGTGTGACCCAGAAAGGCTGGCAATGGCCACCATCCCTCATCAGGCTTATGTCAGAAGATCATGGATTTAGTGCCTTTCTGAGCTCTCTCTTGTTTGCAGCATTCCATGGTTCTGAGATCCCAGCACTGTAAAGCTCAGGAGCAGCCCCCACCCCTTCCCATGGTGTATCAGGACAATTCAAAGTGGTCAGTGCTCTGGTGCCTAAGAAAACACAGATTGCAGGAGAAAAGGTAGGCAAAGAAAAGGGAAGGGGGGGTGAGTGATAGAGATGACCAAGAACAGAAATGCATAGAGGTCAAAAGTGTTTAACATTCAACATTGAGTGCTCTCCTCCCCTTATTATACTGTGTGTGGGAGAGAGAGACACAAAGACACACACACACACACACACACACACACACACACAGAGAGAGAGAGAGAGAGGTTGTATCAACCAGCTACATTTAGATTTATTTATTTTAGTGTGTGTGTGTGTGTGTGTGTGTGTGTGCGCGCGCGCACGCACGCGCGCGCATGTTGTGTATGTGTGCGTATGTTCTGTGTGTGTGTGCATGCCTGCGCATGCCTTGCAGTGAGTGCAGAAGTATGAAGACAACTTGCAGGAGTCGGTTCTGTCTACCATGTGGATCCTGGAGAGGGAACTTTAGTTGCCAGGAAACGGCCTTTACCTGCTGAGCATCTTGATGGCCTGACAGCCGCCATTTTCCAGTGAGCTCTATAGAAGGTTCTCCGGTTTACTGACTACTTTCCACCCCTGCTTTCTCTTCTCTCCTCTGTCTCCATCTTCCTCTCTGGCCATCTTTCTTCACTAACCCACCCGGACCCACTGCTTGTACCACTAACTCTCAGGTTGTTCTTGGACCCCGGCCTTGCCCATTATGGCCCAGAGCACTTTGCCCCATGCTTTCCACTTAGTATTGAACTATTTGGCCCATATCAGTGACAGCCTGGTGGAGACTCTTATCATCCCATGTATACATCTTATCTATCCAATTGGATTCAGAGCTCTTAAGAGCAAGCACTGTTTTATCTTTTGTTTTGGATTTTGCTGTTTTTCAAAATTGCATCTGACACGAAAAGCTTAGTCTGTTAACATGTCCTGCTTCCATTTCTCTTCATCTCAGCATCATCAAAGGCCTATTCAAGACTAATTTTCTTCTCTTTACTTTTGTTCAGTTCAGAGCCTGGGGTCCTTTGGAACTGTGAGAACAGGAGGTAACTGCAGGCACTTGGTGTCCATGGAGAACTCTCAGCCTCGTACCAGCTTGTCTGTGCTCTGTAGTGTGGCAGGCACTGCTTATCTCCTGAGTTTCCAGAAAGATACAGGGGCACGGAGGTTAAGTAGCCTGCCTGAGGTGCAATAGTATATACTAATGCTCCCCTCGTCCCAAGTGAAAGATACAATCCATATTTCCTTTCTAGTTTTACAGGAAAGGATCATCCTAGAGTGATGCCCGAGCTGATGTTTTGTAAGATGATGAAAGCATTTAGTTTGTGCTTTTTATTTGCCAGGAAATCAAGACCCTTTCCTGGGACAGGACTAACTGAGGTGCTTTAAAGTGACTCAGTGTGGAGGAGGGTCCTTTGTGGCACAGAGGCACTTAAAAAGCCACAGCTCAGCTTTTTTTTGGTCACCACAGCAGCCAAATAGTGGAGACCTCAGTTAAAAACTACCAACAGGAACCAGTCATCCCAAGGAGCAAAGACACACTTGCTCCTGAGCCTGTGGACCTGGTTCTATTGATGGAGCCCAAAAGGTGCGGAGACAACTAACTCCTGTTCTCTGACCGCCACATGTACCACACAGCACACATGTATATACACATGTACACACATGCACACACATGTATACACATGCACACACATGCACACATGCACACACATGTATACACATGCACACACATGTATACACATGTACACACATGCACACACATGTGTACATGTACACAATATGTCCACATACATACACACATCTATACACATATATGTACACATACATATACACATGTTTACACATACGTACACACATCTATATACACATGTACAGACACCTACACACATGTATACACATACATGTACACATGTGTACACATGCACACATGTCTACACACATACACAAACGTAAACATTTATACACATGCATACACACACTAAACAAATAAATGCAATTAAAAAATAGAAACTAACAATAAGTACAGCTCTGCAAATAAATCCATTGGTATGTGCAAGCTTGATGACCAGTTTCCACATGAAACTGAAGGAGAGAGCTGACTTCTGACTCCCATATACGTGCTGTGTAATATAATGTCTGTACATACATGTACATACATGATGATAAAGCTTTAAAAACATTTTTTAAAAGCACCAAAATTACCCCTCACTGAACAGTTTTTAGGCAATAAGCTTTTTATTTCATTTTGAGGAGCTGGTGCATTGAGCGAAGGGGAAGCAGAGTCAGTCTGACCTGACGGGTGGAATGGAGTGTCCTGGTGAGGAATTCCTCCTCATTCTCTCTCAGCGTCCAGAGGCCGATTTCCAGAACGGTTACTGCTGGCTTCAGGTTTCATTTTCCAAAGGAACCATTAGGCGCGTCTTTTCTGACCACAGCAGAAGCAAGGCATCTTGGGATGCCCCTGTGCTCTGAGCAGGTCTCTTGTCCTGACTGCCGTCCTCAGCAGTAGGTGGGCTGTACCTGGAGGAATCAGCGCTGCATAAAGTTGCCCTGCACCCAAGGTGATTGCTACTTCTGCTCATTTGCATCATTTTCCAGTTGCTGCTTCCCTGCAAGTACAGCAAGAATATAGAGCTCCGCAGCAAGGAAGAGAGGACTTCTCTCATGCATACAGTTTTCAGATTCACTCAGTGGGAATCACCCTGGGCAGCCTTTAAAGCCACTCTCTTCTTCCTGGGGCTCTGACCTGGGTGGCTGGCTGTTCTTCTACTCTATATGTTGAGCCGTGGTTTTGCTGGGGGTGGAGGAGCAGAACACTCGAAAAGCCCAAGTGAGACCCTGGCCTAGATCCCAGCAAGCAAACCAAACCAAACAGAAATGTGCTTAAACGGGGAGCTGTCTGTTGTTCATTTACGTTGCACATCCCTGTCTTGGAAAATGCTCACCACGCAGGTTTAACAACTTCTATGTACCAGGTAGAACTGAATCACTGAAGAAGCCACAAATCGATTCATTCAAATGTGATTTAAAAGATAAGTTTTCTTATTAGAAGTGGCTGATCTCATTCTTTGGGACAAGACCTTTTGCCTACTTGAGGCAAGTGAGGTCACAGTAATGCTTGCAGTTTGTGAAGAAGAAATGGGAAGGAAGACACTTTAATCTTTTCTCATAGCTGCGTTCATCTCATGCCTGCATGTAGCCAAGTGTTTAGAAATATGGTCTTTGGTCATCGTTAATACCTCAATTAATGTTGAAATAATTTTGTCATCTTAATGCTGATTTATTTTTAATGAACTAGAATCTTTTTCTTCTGCTGTATTACTAAAGGCCTTTTAAATCAGAGAGGCCTTTCCTGCCTTAGGAGACACAAAACCAAATAAAAAGAAGTCACTTTGGAAATGATGCCCTAAGGCAAAGAGCCACATAACCACAGATGATCTGTAAGGCAGAACTGCTCAGCTGGAAACTCTGCCTTAAAACTCC
>PVIH01028931.1:0-14423 GCA_004025045.1 Sigmodon hispidus | reverse complement strand
ACTAGAACAGTGCATTTTAAATATATTCACATTGATCCCTGCTTTGTTTCATTTTGGTAAGAATGGATGATTGATAACATCAAATTCAGTTTTCTTCTTGGAGTTTTCCTAGCTCTCAAAGAAAGTACTTACTGCAATTCACTATTTAGACAAAAAATGAAAGTTAGAAAAGAGAAAGCCATTAACATTAGTGTGATGCTGCAGTCGGCTCCTCATTGTCCCTTACAGGAATGCAACTTATTAGAGAGGCATTTGGCACCTGGCTTAGTCAACCTCCTAACAGCTTTTAAAACTTCCCTTTGTTTTTACAGGAAGCTTTTCATTATCTAAGGCAGGGAATTGATTGTTTCTAAATTAGCCAACTCAGGATAGAAACAGTAATGTTATAAGTTATTAAATAAATAAATAACAAGTTTTCAATTTCCTGTCCCCTAACAAAAACATGTGAGTAGTCAGTCTTGTTGCATAAGACAGGTTTTTGCTCTTTGTAGGTCTGAATGGCTTTCTGCCTCAGCCTGGGAATACAGATATAGTCCTGCAATTAACTGGAAGCATTTCTCAGCTTCTCAACCAATTCTTCTTGATACAGAAATGAAAAAAGGTAGGGGTATGTGTGTGTGCAAATATATATACATATACAGATAGATGATAGATAGACAGACAGACAGACAAGGCAATCTATATGGGTCATGCAAATCTTTTTCTCTTCTTTGTTTACTGACAGTATGTGCCTTGAGCATTTTGCCAAGACTTATATGCAAGCCTTGGGCAAGTAGGTAATCTTATGGCTAATGAACACTTTCAGTGTATTTCTGCCCATGAATCTTGAAGATTTGGATCCTTTGCTGTTTCTTCTATTTCAAGATAATTTCTTATGTGCCAGCTTATTTCTGGCTGCTCTGAACACAACAAGCACAGAGTCTTCATGGGAGAGAATATTGTAGTGGTATTATATGGTTACACTGTAAATATTTGTCCCACCTACTGGCTTAATAAAAAATGCTGATTGGCCGAAGGCAGACAGGAAGTGTGAACAGTGCTACCAGACTAAGGAAACTCTGGAAACAGAAAGAACAAAGCAGAGATGCCAGTGAGATGCCACAGAGACACCAGAAAGAACAGCAGAGAAGCCAGCAGCTGCAGAGGACAACTATACTGCCCTGAGAAAACTATGTGTGCCCTATACTGAGCCACATAAGAATCATGGATTAGTTTAAATGTCTGTGTGTTCATGTGTATGTCTGTGTGTATATGTGTGTGCCTGCATGCATGTGTCTCTCTGTGTGTGCACGTGTATTTCAATGTGTGTACATGTGTGTTCATGTGTGTATGTCTGTGTGTCTGCTTGTCTCTGTGTGTGTCTGCTTCTCTGTGTGTGTGTTCAAATATGTATATGTGTGCATGGAGGCCACAGATTAATGTAAGGTATCTTCCTGAGTGGCTCTCTACTATACTTTTTGAGGCAGGGTCTCTCAGTAAACCTGTAGCTCACTGATTTAGCTGGACTGGTAACTGCAACCCCTAGAGATGAGATCTTTCAGTCTCTGGCTCCCCATTACTAGGGTTACAGGCAACTGCTGCCAGGCCTGGGGATCCAAACTCAGGTCCTTGTTGTTGCACAGCAAGCCTTTATCCACTGAGCCATCTCCCTAACCTCCTTGAGCTGCACATTTTTGAGTCACAGAAGCCAAAGCCAAGGGGTCTCCAGCCTAGAATGTGATGATGATGTTCTGGTCTGGCCCGGTGTGCTTGACTCAGAAGAGCAGTCCTGGCACAGTCTGAGGACAGTGACTCATGAGCAGTCTTTGATTAATGTTCTGTTCACTGTCTCATGATGGTGGAGTGGGCAGGACAAATGAAATGAGGGCTGAGTGCTGAGCAGGGAAGACAGGTAGAGGACCTGACTGCCTCCTACAACCTGTATCTGCCCTCAGGCCCCTGAGCCCTGTGCTCCCATCTGGCTGTGCTGACATCCCTAAGAACATGGTCATCAAGTCTTCTCCTAACTTAGCTAAGGTCACCTTCAGTCAACTCCCAAACTGGGAAAATGCCCTTAAATGTGTGTTTTTCTGTCACCAAACTCATCTTGTGCTTGATACTAAAACCCCATCTACCTCATCCCTGGGTATCCTGAGTGACCCTGCACCTGCTACCTCGAAAGGCAGTCCTCTAAACTAATCTCCCACTATGTGTCATGAACCTGTCACCCTAGCACTTGCCAGGATGAGGATCAATGCTGGGTAGTCCACACTGAGTCTGAGGACAGCCTAGGTTTGTATAATGAGACTCAATCTGATCCTGTGTCTGTTCTGTGGGAAAAAAATCCCTCTATGTCTTCATGTTGCCTTTGGTGGAAAATCAAATTGTGTTTGCTAAACAGCTCTATGGTGTAGCCATGTCTTCTCATGTAGCCTCTCTTGTCCCCTATGCCTCAGCCATACCAGACTGTCTTTGGATACTTAGGGTTTTACATATTCTCCTCATATTTGCCTTGGCTTTGCACCCCTGACATGAAATTTCCCATCTTCTCTCTGGTTCACTGTACCTCATTGACCAGGCTCTGCTTATAGATGGACCCTGTTTCTTTAAGGTTTACCACATTGACACCATCATTTTGTTTGTATTTATCTTCTATGGGACCTGAAGCAATTGGGCATATAAACTCAGCACTAGGCAAATTAATGGAAACACCAGGCCTTCTGGACGGTGTATAGCTAATGGGAGGACCTTTTTGTTGAGGACTAGTGACAAGTCACTCAGATACAAACTACTCATGTTTTGGCAAGATATTGACACTGGAAAAGGAAGATGGCTACAGATCTAGACCCCAAAACATTTCTGGGTGTTAGAATGTTAAATATTAAAGAACCTCCAGCAACAAAGACTTTCTATTTAGTAAAATTTCTGGAAGAATTTGCGCACCTCTATCAGATTTCTGGCTGTTCTTGTTCTTTCCTCTGAGCCCCCAGGGCTTGGTCAACAAGTTACCTGGACACTCCTGATGTCTTCACCTTCAATTATTCTTCTTTTATTCTTCAACTTCTGTGTTGAAGAAAACAACAAAACCTCCTCCCTCCACAGAATGTAGAGATCATGAGGAACAGAAGATGGGGGTGGGACCACACACAATGCTCCTCTATCAGGACTCCTCGTTCTATCCCAGTATTGGAGGAAGATCAGACAGAGAGGTGATGATTCTCTGAACTCTGGAGCCTCCTCTGTTTATGAGATAGCCAGGAAGCAGTAAGGCTTATCTTCTTGGTGGGAGTTGTAATGAAACAGGAGCCAGAGATTCGGAAAAGGAGCCTGTGTCACTTTTTAAAAAATATCTGTATACTTTATTATTTTTTGTGTGTTTGTTTTGTAGAGTCCGGGTTTTTTGTATGTAGCCTGGATGTCTTGGAACTGGCTCTGTAGTGAAGTCTGGCCTTGAACTCACAGGGATCCCCCTACCTCTATCTCCCAAGTACTGGAACTAAAGGAGTCACCACCACTGCCTGGCAGGAGCCTATGTCTTAGCTACAAGAGTGGCAGACATAGAAGTGGGCAAGGAGAGGCCGGGAGAAGCCTGGGTTCCGCTGCCAAGGGAGGCTCTCCTACCTCTTGTTAGGGTTTCTTGTCATTTCCTACCCTTTTACCACCGCAGTCCCCGCCTGGACTCCACACTCAGAACTCCACTGAGTTCTGACGATTTGTGTATGGTCAAATGGTCAAACTGAGGAAGAGTGCATATAAAGTGTATCCTCCTCAGTGGGAGAAGCAGGGATTGTTTGATCAGCTAAGGTAGGAGTTCTCAGGGGATATTTCTGTGCCTACAGAGTCTGTTTCTTTAGAAGGTAGCCATATTCAAGGAGAGAGCACCATACTTAATATTGTGCTTTGTGATAAAATCATGATCAACTGTTCTAGAACATTCAGATTCTTCTGTTTGCTGCCTGCAGACTTTGAGAGCATTGCCGTAGCTAATATGCACTGAGCCACAGCTGTGTAAAACAATATAACATCTGTTTCAGGAATACAGCCCACTTGTACTATGTGATCAAAAATAGCTTCATAGAGCCACTGTACTAGGTATGTTTTCCCTTGAAATCAGCCCAGCTGCCAAACATATTTTGTCTCTGAATTATTAAACAGAATTCCAAACATAGTATATCAGAATATTCAAATTCTCAATTATTTTGTTACATTTACGTGTGTGTGTGTGTGTGTGTGTGTGTGTGTGTGTGTGTGTGTGTATTTGGTAGGGCATTTATCTTGTGTACTTGTGGTGGTCAGAGGACAAATTATAGGACTCTGTTCTCTCCTTCTACCACGTGGTCCCAAAGATGGACTCAGATCATGAGGCTTGGAAGCAAGCATCTTTGCACACTGAACCTTCCTGGCAGACCTGTCTGAAAAGTGTAAGGCTTTCATTCTGGTTTGGTTTATATTCCTCACTGTCTGCACAGATTTTCTCTGCTTTTGACTGGATAACAGCACTGACTACTGTAATAAAGTCTCCATGCCCTAGACTTGCACGGCAGCTGCTGCTGGGAAAGACTCACTCCAAATAGCAACAGGAAAAGATCAGATGTCTGTGAGAAGACGGAATTTGGAGACTTGTAAAGTGGGGAACAGGTTTCCAGTGACTTTACTAATGTACTGAAGGAGTCAGCGTGCAGCTGTTTACTGAATGCTTGCTCTTCATGGAACCGCTGAGAGCTGCTGATCTGCTGGTGGGGTCCTCAGTGTCGAACTTACAAGTGTTACTAAGAGGTTCCCCCAAGAAAATTGGATAAATGGTTTGCTGGGGTCTGAAGTCTCTTTATTATTTATTTTCTGTATTATAAACTTGTACCTGTGTTAAGAACATTTCAGCCAACATTGACAACATTTTCTGTGGCTTTCTTTTTTTATTAAAGATTTATTTATTTTGTATACAGTATACAGAAGAGGATACCAGATGTCATTATAGATGGTTGTAAGCCACCATGTGATTACTAGGAATTGAACTCAGGAACTCTGGAAGAACAGTCAGTGCTCTTAACCTCTGAGCCATCTCTCCAGCCCATTCTGTGGCTTTTTAAATTGGACATTGTTAAAAATATTTTACAGGGTACTTTTGTGTGTATGTGTGAGTGTGTGAGTGTGTGTGTGTGTGTGTGTGTGTGTGTGTTTGTGTATTGAGGCCATAAGAGGGTGTCTTCCTGGAGGTATAGCAGGTTAGGAACTACCTGTTCTGAGTGCTAAGAACCAAGCAAGCCTTCTGGAAGAGCAGCCAGCATTTTTGACCACTGTATCATCTCTCCATTCCATCAAGACCTTTCTTACCCCTACCCCTGTCCCCAGAGGACTGGAGATGATGCTTAGTAGTAAAATACTTGCCATGAAAGTGTAATAATTTGAGTTTGAACCCCTAGAACTCAAGGGAATCTGGGCAATTGTGTAATCTGTAGTCTGCACAGCCCTACTATGACATGGGAAGAAGGAACATGAGATGCTCTTGGAGGTTGCAGTCAGTTAGTCTGGCCTACAAAGCAGCAAACGAAAAGGGACCCTGACTGAGGATCAACAGCCGGATCGTCCTTAGCTCATGGATGCCCTCACATATGTACCTCTCTCTCTCTCTCTCTCTCTCTCTCTCTCTCTCTCTCTCTCTCTCTCTCTCTCTCTCTCTCTGACACACACATACACACACACACACACTCACACACACACATACATACAGAGAAAGAGACAGAGAAGAGATTTTAATAGAACACTTCAAGAAGGTTTATGTTAGAACTATGACAACTAGATTGTTTAAAGATTTATTTATCTATTATGTATATATCATACAGAAGAGGGCACCAGATGTCATCATAGGTGGTTGTGAGCCACCATGTGGTTGCTGGGAATTGTACTCAGGATCTCTTGAAGAACAGTCAGTGCTCTTAACCTCTCAAACATCTCTCCAACCCGACAACTAGATTTTTTTTTTATAAAAAAAATATTTACTTTTTTATGTGAATTGATGTTTTGCCTGCATGTATAACTGTGTAAGGGTGTCAGATATTGGAATCACAGATAGTTGTTAGCTGTCATGTGGATGCTGGGAATTGAACTCAGGTCCTCCGGAAGAAGATCCAGTGCTCTTAACCACTTAGCCATCTCTCCAGCCCAACAACTAGATTTTTAAACACATTTTTTTTTCAACTCTGAAACAATCTGGGCAAAGATTAAAATCTGGCTGAAGAGAAGGACAAAGTCAGTGGACTAAAAATTACAAAGAGGAGGCAACATCAGGAGTACACAGCAGCCTCATGGGACTTTTGTGACATTCTTGGTGGGGGCTAACAGAAGAGACACAAACCAAACCTTTGATGGGGGTTGAATAATGAGGATAGAAGGCAGGGTTCTCTCTAAAACTGGGTTTTACAAGGAAGTACTCAGTCAGATGGGCTTAGGGGAATGTTCAGAAGCTCAGTTAACATTAGTTCAGCACAATGTCTATCATCATGTCCCATAACATCAAGTGACCTAGGGGAGACAACCTGCTAGGATGGCCCAGTTCATGGGTGGGATCTGAAACAGGTTCAGTCTGTGGATACCACAGTGGCGCCCTCAAGAAGGTAGACAGCCAAGAAAGAATGAAATGCAGAAGAGACTGTCACCTTTACATCACAAATGTCCTGATGTTCATTTTCTCAGTAATTGCACAGTTGTTTCTACAGAGTGAGCAGAATTTGTAATTTACTATGAACTATTTTCTCACCTTCTCCAAACCTACTTAGCAGACATTTTTCCTTCCCCAAGCTGAAGACTAGAAAAAGGTAATTGGTATTCCACCCTCTGTCCTACCTCTTCCTAGTTTTCCCAGGTTTTTTTTTTTTTTAAAAAAAGACCTCTTTTTTATTAGCATATATAATTGTTACCTATAATAATGGTGCCCTGGATAGTTTTGTGTCAGCTTGACACAATCTAAAATCATCTGAGAGGAAAGAACTTCAGTTAGAAAAAAACAAATACTTTTATAAGATGTGGCTGCAGGCAAGCCTGTGGGGCATTTTTCTTGTTAGTGATGGATGAGGGAGGGCCCAGCCCATTGTGGGTGTGGCCATCCCTGGGCTGGTGGTTCTGGGTTCTGTAAGAAAGCAGGCTGAGCAGGCCATGGGAGCAAGCCAGTGAGCAGCACTTCTCCATGGCCACTGAGTCAGCTCCTGTCTCCAGATTCCTGCTCTGTTCAGTTCCTGCTTTGGCTTCCTTCAATAGCTGTAATCCAGGATATGTGAGCAAAATAAACTTCCTTCCCAAGTCACATTCGTTCATGGTGTTCATCATAATAGTAAGCCTAACTAAGACAAATGATTTTAATTGTGATATTTTTATATTTACCTCCATTGCTCTGTGTTAAATCTTCCTCTTGAATTTTTGTCTTCCATAGGTTGTATTTTTGTTGTTGGTGGTGGTGGATTTGTTTGTTTGTTTGTTTTTGAGGTAGGCAGATGACAACCCCATGAGTTTAATTAAGGCTTCTTACAGGATCTGAGGATTTGTTTGCAGGAGCAAGTTAGTCATGGCCATAGCACTGCAGAGACATCTCCCTCCCACAGACACTGCTGTGGGATCCTTTAGGAGGGGAGGGGGCCACAATCATAAACATCATTTTACTGCTGGGGGAAATCTGAGAGGTGCCTCTGGGTACAGTGAACTCTGAACTTGCCAACCCTCAAATGAAGTGCCTTCAAAGACTTGACACAGACTTGTTTGTCTCTAAAATGTTAGCAATGTGGACTTGGGGAGCAGCCTGTTAAGCCTTTATTTTGAAAGGAGACTGCCAAAGCAGTAAGTTCTTCACAGAAAGGCAATTTACTTGAGTAAATTCACACTAATGTGTAAATTAGCAAAAGCCCTTTAACACTCAGAAGCATTTGCATTTTGAAAAGACTGTCTCTTGATTCTAGGTTAACCCTAGGGGCGCTGTTATAGGGCACAATAAAACAAATCAAATGATGTGTCCCAAAATGTGTTTCAGTGACAGCAAGCAAAATAAAGGCTGAGCAGCTCCATATGAGGCCTGGGCCTCACTGAGTTGCCCTGATTCCTTCCAGAATTCTGTGTTTTCTACTATAAATTCCTGCCCCCATTCTTTTTAAATGCAGCCTTTCTTTCTTTCTTTCTTTCTTTCTTTCTTTCTTCCTTCCTTCCTTCCTTCCTTTCTTTAAAAGAGAGCTGCTTAAAAGAGAGAGAGAGAGAGAGAGAGAGAGAGAGAGAGAGAGAGAGAGAGAGAGAGCTAGTAGTAAAAAGGTGGGTGACAGAGAAGCCTTGGTATTTGGTCATCAAGAGTCAGGTTTGCATATATGCTGTCAATGATGGCTTGCTATCAAGTATTTCTATTTCAATTCATTTTCTACTAAACCATCAGCAGCATAAAAATAGCAATGAGAGCAATCGAGCCATTGATCTAAACACTTGGACAGAATCCAAATCCAGTGCTTTCTAGCTAGGGCTAGATTGATATAGCCTGTGAATTCCCTCTATGGAAAACACATCCTGCCTCATTATCCATTTCTATTAACTCTACATTCTCAGAGGAACCTTCACACATACCCTTGAATATCTGACCAGCTTCATTCCACTTCATGTAGAACTGTCTCACTGGATGTCATTATCCAGGAAGCCACTTGTGTCCTCCAAGACAAGTAGGAGGATCTGTGAACACTGCACCCACTCTGCCTGTTTTGTTTGAAGTCCTTGGAGAATAAAGAAAACATTCTTTTTATTTCTGATGGAATAATTTTAGGACCAGCATGCTTCCCATGGTTGATACCAAATACTCTTTGTGACCTGAGAAATTCTTTTTCAGCTAAAAACCTTGAAAGGGATCCAGTTTTAACTATCTCATTGGCAGTGCCAATACCCACTGGGAAAAATAATGTAGGCCAGGAATGTGGAATTCATCTGGGAATGGGATTCGGTCTTCAATGAAGACCTGTGGGGTTTAGAGTTTAAGGCACTGTTAGCACTTCCTGTGGGAGTTTAAATCAAGTTACTTATGTTACTTAGATTTTTCTAGCACCCACATTATTTTTTTTTTTTAAAAAAAAACTTTATTTATTTATTTGCCTTGGTGTTTGCCTGGAACTGGAACTACAGACAGTTGTTAGCTGCCATGTGGGTGCTGGGAATCGAACCCGGGTCCTCTGGAAGAGCAGATGGTGCTCTTAACCGCTGAGCCATCTCTCCAGCCCCCCACATTATTTTTTTTAAGTAAAGGGTGGCACACCTTTGTGATTCGAGATAACATAAGAGAATTGTGCACTCAAAACCAGCTTGAATAGCAAAATGAGATCTTGTCTCAAAAAATAAAAATAAAAAAAAACAGGTGAAATAGAAGATATCATTTGGACAAATAGCTAATACATAAAATTATTAATATATTCTTTTGCAAGTGTTAAGGCTTCATAGTTGAATGTATATTCAGCATGTATGGCCATCCCAAGTGTTCCATAGCCACATGTGGCCAATGTGCAGGAGCAGTGCTCTGTGATAACATAGAGGGGGGCTTCATGGGTACCCGAGACATTTATCCTTCCAGAGTATCAGTGAAGACATTTAAAAAGTACAAGAGAGAGCTTGCAAGATGGCTAAGCATGCAAAGGTGTGGGAGCCCACAATGACTCCAGCTTGTGACTTGTTTCTGGCTTGATGAAGGTCAGAGAGTGTGAGTTGGTTTTGCTTTACAAGGCTACATAATAGAATGCTTGGCCAAAGGCATAGTAACCAGATGGCTTGCTCCTAAAGGGCTGTATAATGGTATGTTTTGTGGTAAGGCATGGTTACTAGATGTTCTGTGAATTAAGGAAGGTATTTACACTTGTCAGTATCTTGAATCATGATGTCCTTGAGAGGGAGAGGTCTTGCCATCCCTGCGTGGGTAGAAAAAGAGAAATAAATTCGGGGCTGTTAGTTTTGACTGAAAGCCCTTTCACCTCTAATTTTTCTGTCTGTGTCTAATTCTTCTATCTCTGATATTTCTCAATCCACATTCCCATATGTCTAGGATTGTTTGAAGGGTGGAGTAGAACCTGACATAAAGGTGCTTGCTGCCTTGAAGCCTGAGGATCTGAGTTCAATCTCTGAGTCATATGTGGTGATAGGAGAGAGCTGATTCCCATAGGTTGTCCTTTGGAGAGGGAGAAGCTCAGGTTTGGGGAGGGGGGACAATAAGGTATACAGCTCCCTCTTCCGGATTTGAGACCCATTGAGAAATATATACAAGTACAGGAAAGAGATCACAGTAAACACTTCATGGATGATGAAAAATTAAATTGAAGGACACGTCCCAGATCCCAAATTCCCTTCTTATTTTTCAGTATACTTTGTGAACAGGGCTTTCTGGTCCTAGGCAAATCAGCTGTTTATAGTCATGTCTTTTTGGATGAAAGTAACACTTGTTTGCAGAAAAGACACCAGAAAGAATAAGGCTTCTTCATGTTCCTCCCACCGCCCGGATAAGCTGCAAACCAGCAAACTCTTTGTAAAGGGTCAAATACTAGCTATTTTAGGCTGTGCTCTTTGATCTAATTACTTAGCTGCACAGTTGTATGAAAGCAGCTGGAAATACTATGTAAGGAATGACAGTGGTTGTTGTATTGTTCTACTAGCACTTCCTAAACTTAGAACTTCAGGAGACTGGGTGGCTTCAACAGAGACCTGGACAAAGTCACAGTTATATAATCTAAGAGCCAGGTATGGTTCTTGCTGTGAAGTAAAACAGACTTTCCCTGAGCCCCTCTTCTGGTGCCCATGGCTCCTGCACAATATCTGTCATTCCTTGCTTTTTGGACCCATCCTGAAGATTTCTGCCTTTACCTACATTTTGCCATTCTTCCTGAATTTGGTAATTTTTTTTTGGCTTTCTCCTGATGTGAACACTAGGCATACAGGATTAGGAGGCTACTTTACTATGATTAATATAAACCAGTTAGAATGGTTCATTTGAGGGTTAAGGTCACATTTTGAAGTACTGGTAGTTAGGACTTTAATGTACATATTTTGAGAGAGAGCGGAAAGTATTCATTCCTTACATACCTCTTGGGGGCCAAATGAGTGTGGGGATGTGAAGACTAGAGTACTAAATGAGTCCTGTCGTGGAGCTGGAAGACCCCGGCTAGCTGGGAGGCCATACTTAGGTAGTGTGGGAAGCACTGGCCAGGACTTCAAATTATATAGGAAATGGTACAGTGACAGAAATGAGTGCAGTAAGAAAAACAAAATTATGGAGCTAAGTGAGGAAACAGAGGAGTGGAGGAGGAAGTAGAACACACAGGATTTATTCTAGATTAATTAATAATCATAGGACAGCCTAGAAAGATTGACATGATCAAAGTAATTAAAAAGAATCCTGAAAATAATCTCCCTGCAGGCAGCATAACCCAGGGGCAATCCAGGCAGGTGGAAACATCTGGGCTGGAATCCAGGCAGATGGAAACATTTGGGCTGGAATGGAAGTCAAAAGATGAAGATGATCTTTTAAAAAAACAGCAAAAGTGGTTTTTTTCTTTCTCTAAGACTTCTAACTCTTGACTCAGAGTCCCTTATTCCTAAAGGTTGTTTATAAGCTCATGCTGTTTTTCAGGCAAGAGGCTTTGATTTCTACACTAAAACTGTATTCTGAGGATTTTTAGTGTAGTTGATGTACATTATTTTAGTCAGCCTGCTAACTCTGTAGTTCTTAATTTTCTCTGATTGGTCTTGATCAGTAATTGACAATAGTTTGTTGAGTGGTTTTAATTGCCAGTGGGGTCTCTCTCTCTCTCTCTCTCTCTCTCTCTCTCTCTCTCTCTCTCACACACACACACACACACACACACACACACACACACACACACACAAAACAATCTTGGACTCAAATTCAAAATCATCATCAACCCTAGCTTCCCATATGCTAGAATTATAGCTGTGTTACATTATGCCAAGGCACTGTATAATCTTAACTGCAAGCATCATTTGCAAACCAGCTGACTGTTATGATGGTTGAGTCTCAAAAGATATAACACTGTCTCTCTAGAGCAGTGGTTGTCAACCCTCCTAACCCTTTAATACAATTCCTCATATTGTGGTGACCCCCAACCATAAAATTATTTTGTTGCTACTTCATAATTGTAATTTTGCTATTATTATGAATTGTAAATGTCTGATATGTAGGATATTTATCTGATATGTGACATCCAAAGAGGTTACAACTCATGGGTTTAAAACCTCTGCTCTTGATTATAATCGCCAAAACATGCTTACATATCAAGCTTTATAAGTGAACAAGAGCAAGAAAGAGCCTTACATGGTCTTTGTTACATCAGAACCATGTTCCAAATTGCTTTGATTAGAGCTTCGAGAAGGTCTGCCATTTCTATAAATCATAAAAATTCTTTGTGCATTTTGTGAACCTTTATTGAAGACTCTTGATTTTACTGCAGGATGAGCTAGGTGGGGGTCACTGTTAGACTCTGATGTTAGAAGCGTGTTCACCTGATGACATCACAAAACACTTTAATCTCCATTTTGGTCTGTCATTTCAGCAAATGAAGACAAATTCTCACTGCACTAGAGTGGAAACCCAACCTGGGACTTTCATTTAACTTCCTCTGTATTTTATTAATACTATTCAGATCTTTTTATTTTTAATTTCTTTACAAGTTTTATCACACAGTGCTTTCAATACAAAGAAACACAGAACTCTGAGCATAAGTGGATTGTAAATTACCACAATAGAGCTTCTGTTGTGGAGGGAAGAGGAGGGTGTCCTGGACTCACAGGGATAGCTACCATCAGGATGTTTTGGGGCAAAGAGAACTCTCCAACCTGGGAATGCAGGGAGTTCTTGTTTAAGATTCTGCCTGCACCCTTCCCCAGTCTGTGGGAGGATCATCCAGGTTAGCCTCTTGGCAGATGGTCTGTGAGAAGATGCTCAAACACGTCAGTTTCTCCTTCCTCTAGGCATGACTTTTGAGGAGGTTATTGAAACCTTCCATGTAAGTTTTGCATTTCTGCAATGGTCTGTTGATTTCCTGTGTATTACCTGAAATGATAACAAAGCCAGAGTTCACCCATAATCACAGCTCAGCAGTCTGGTCCCGGACTTTACCAACTATCCAACTTTTAGCAATAAGCCTTTACACTCCTATCATTCTGCCTGGCCATCTGAATCTCATATTAGGAAACAGTGACTCGCAATCTAATTCTTGAAGGGTAGAAGTCCCAGGCATGGGTTCTGCTAGAATCTCTACTCTTCCCACTGCCAGCCATGGAGATAGAAACAAGTATTTAGAAACAGTCCCCAGAGAGTCCCAGCACACTCTGTAGCAGGCACAGATAAAGTCTGCCTATCACCATACCCACAGCTGCTGCTGAGGGAATTTGCACAGCTACCCACCTCCACCTCCAACTGAGCAAACAGATAACTTCTGGGGTATCTGAAGGACAGACTGAGACTCAGACCCCACCCAGAGAGGTGACAGGAGGCACACAAGCCCGAGTGCCACAATTGACCAGGAGCCATCTAATCATGGACCACTGAAGCCATGGGCAAACATCAGTGCAAAAAATTACATAATAATACAAAGAACAGCAAGCTAACTCCAGAAGAAAGTGGCAATTTTACAAATACAAGACCTGAACTGAGCAATGAAGAGGAAACAGAAGGAAGCAACACCAAAAATTCCTTTTTGATGATCATTGAAGCTCTCAAAAAAGATATGAAAAATAGCCTTAAAGAAATAGAAGAAAATACAAACAAAAAATTGGAAGAGATGAACAAATCTATGAAAGAAACATGCCAGGAACTAAAAGCTGAACTAAAAGCTGAAATAAAAGCTGAAATCAGGGGCTGGAGAGATGGCTCAGAGGTTAAGAGCACCGTCTACTCTTCCAGAGGACCCGGGTTTGATTCCCAGCACCCACATGGCAGCTAACAACTGTCTGTAGTTCCAGTTCCAGGCAAACACCAAGGCTAATAAATAAATAAATAAATAAATAAATAAATAAATAAAAGCTGAAATAAAAGCTAAAATAAGACCGGGTGCTCTCTGCAGAGTCCCAGCTCACTCTGGAGTAGGGGCAGCTGAACTCTGCCCCTGGCCACACCCACAGCTCCTGCTGAGGGAATCTGCATGGCTCCCCACTACGACCTCGAACTGAGCGAACTGAGCGAACCAACTGCAGGGGTCTCTGAGGGGCAGATTCGGACCCTGACCAGAGGTGAGGAGGGATCTCCTGAAGCTAGGAAGCTTCTGCAAAGCCAAGGACACTGTCAATAGGACAAAACGCCAGCCTACAGAATGGGAAAAGATTTTCACCAACCCTACAAGTGATAGAGGACTGATCTCTAAGGTATATAAAGAGCTCAAGAATTTAGATCCCAAAACCTTGAATAACCCTATCAAAAAATGGGGTTCAGATCTAAA
>PVIH01028930.1:0-14423 GCA_004025045.1 Sigmodon hispidus | reverse complement strand
TTAATGCCCAGATCCTCAATTCGATTCCATTGATCCACAAGTCTGTTTTTATGCCAAAACCATGCTGTTTTTATTACTGTAGCTTTATAGTATAACTTGAAGTAGGGGACGGTGATGCCTCCTTTGGTTCTTTTGTTGAGCAAAATTGTTTTGGCAATTCTGGCTTTCCTGTTATTCCAAATGAAGTTGAATATTGTTCTTTCAAGGTCCGTA
Source organism: Sigmodon hispidus (assembly GCA_004025045.1). NCBI lineage: Eukaryota > Metazoa > Chordata > Mammalia > Rodentia > Cricetidae > Sigmodon > Sigmodon hispidus. The sequence continues at coordinate 14,210 of PVIH01028930.1, read as the reverse complement.
CAATATTCTTTTGAGATTTTGATGGGAATTGCATGGAATCCTTAGATTGCTTTTGGGAGAATTGCCATTTTTACCATGTTGATCCTACCTATCCAGGAACATGAGAGGTTTCCATTTTCTGATATCCTCTTTAATTTCTTTCTTCAGTGATTTAAAGTTTTGTCAATTAGATCTGTTACTTCCTTAGTTATAGTTACTCCAAGGTAGTTAATGCTGTTTGCATCTATTATAAAGGGTAATGTTTCCCTTATTTCATTTTCAGCCCTTTTATCTTTAGTGTATAGGAGGGCCACTGATTTCTTTGAGTTAACCTTGTATCCTGCTACATTGCTGAAGGTGTTTATCAGTTGTAGGAGTTCCCTGGTAGAATTTTATGGGTCACTTATGTATATAATCATATCATCTGCAAATAGAGATAGTTTCACTTCTTTTCCAATTTGTATCCACTTAATCTCCTTTTGTTCTTTTATTGCTTTAGCTAAAACTTCGAGAACTATATTGAATAGATAAGAGGAGAGAGGACATCCTTGTCTGGGACCTGATTTTAGTGGGATTGCTTTGAGTTTTTTTGCATTAACTTTGATGTTTGCTGTTGGCTTCTTGTAAATCGTCTTTATTATATTTACATATTTTCCCTGTATTGCTGTAATTTGACAAAGGCTGTTTCAGTGTCTAAGGATATGATCATGTGGTTTTTTTCCTTCAGCTTGTTGAATATGATGGATGATATTTACAGTTTTTCGTATGTTGAACCATCCCTGCATTTCTGGATAGAAACCTACTTGATCATGGTGCATGATATTTTTCATATATTGTTGTATACGGTTTACCAAATTTTTGTTAAGAGTTTTAGCATCAATAATCATGAGGGAAATTGGCCTGTAATTCTCCTTTGTTGTGTCTTTGAGTGGCTTGCATATTAGTGTAATTGTGGCCTCATAAAAGCAATTTGGCAATATTCCTTCAGTTTCTACTGTGTGAAACAGTTTGAGGGGTAATGGAAGTAATTCATCTTTCAATGTCTGGTAGAATTCTACACTGAAACCAACTGGACCTGGCCTGTTTTTACTTGGGAGGCTTTTAATGACAGTTTCAATTTCCTTTAGGGTTATAGGTCTGTTTAGGTAATTAATCTGATCTTCATTTAATTTTGGTAAATGATACTTGTCCAAAAAGCTGTCCATTTCTTCTAGGTTTTCCATTTTTGTGGAATATAAATTTTCAAAGTTTGACCTGATAATTCTCTGGATTTCCTGGGGGTCTGTTGTTTTGTCCACCTTCTCATTTCTGATTTTGTTGATTTGAACACTCTCTCTCTGCTTTTTCATTAGTTTAAATAAGGGCTTATCTATCTTATTGACTTTCTCAAAAAACCAACTCTTTGATTCATTGATTCTTTGCATTGTTCTTTTTGTTTCAATTGTATTGATTTCAGCTCTAAGTTTGATTATTTCCTGCTGTCTACTCCTTCTAGGTGAGTTTGCTTCTAATAGTTCTAAGGCTTTCAGCTGTGCTGTTAGTTTTCTAGTGTGGAATTTCCCTAGGTTTTTCATATAGGCATCTAGTGCCATTAATTTTCCTCTTAAGACTGCTTTCATTGTGTCCCACAAGTTTGGATACTTTGTGGATTTATTTTCATTAAATTCTAGGAAGTCTTTGATTTCTTTCTTAATTTCTTCCTTGACCCACAGGTGGTTCAGTTGAGTGATGTTTAGTTTCCATGAGTTTTTAGGCTTTCTGTGATTTTTGATGTTGAACTTTAACTTTAGGCCCTGGTGGTCTGAAATGATACAAGGGATTATTTCCACTTTTTTCTATCTATTGATATTTGCTTTATGACCAATTATGTGGTCAGTTTTAGAGAAAGTACCATGAGGAGCTGGGAAATATGAATATTCCTTTGCTTTTGGATAGAAGCTTCTATTAATATCTATTAAATCCATTTGCATCATAGCCTCTGTTAGACACCTAATTTCTCTGTTGAGTCTCTGTCTGGTTGTTCTATCCAAGGGTGAAAGCGGGGTATTGAAGTCTCCCATTATAAGGTGTGACAGTTGATGTGGGATTTGAGCTTTAGTAGTGTTACTTTTACATTGATAGGTGCCCTTATATCAGGGGCATAAAAGTTCAGGATTAAAATCTCTTGGAGAAACTCCATGTGGCAGTTCACTGTCTCAGCATCCCCTTTGCTTTATCCTCTCTCTGTCTCTCTCTCCTCTCTCTTGCTCTTCTCTGGGTACCCGCCTCTCGATAACTCTCTAAAATAAAGTCTCTCATGTGCCAAAAAATAATATCCTCTTGAGTAACTTTTCCTGCAATGAATCAGTAATGTCCATCTTGGTCCCTTTTAATTGATTTTAGTTTAAATTCTACTTGGTTAGATATTAAGATGGCAACACCAGCTTGTTTTGTAGGGCCATTTTATTGGAAAATCATTTACCAACGCTTTACTCTGATCCTGTGTCTATCTGGGTGGTTGATGTGTGTTTCCTGTATGCAGCAGAAGGATGGCTTCTGTTTTTGTACCCATCTTGTTAGTGTGTGTCTTTTTATATGCGAGTTGAGTACATTGATATTAAAGGGTATTAGTGACCACTAACTGACACTTCCTATTATTTTTGGTTGTAGCTTGTGTATATTTCCATTCTTGGGCTTTTTTTTCTGTGGGATTATTGATTGTTTGTGGGTTCATGGATGTATCTGGGATCCTTAGGTTGGAGTTTTCCCTCTAATGCTTTCTGGAGGGCCGGAATGGTAGATAGATATTGTTTCAGTCTGACTTTGTCATGAAATATCTTGTTAACTCCATCTATGGTGATTGATAATTTTGCTGGGTATAGTAGTCTAGGTTGGCATCCATGGTCTTTTAATGTCTGTAAACCTTCTGACCAAGACCTTGTTGCTTTCATCTTTTCCATTGAATAGTCAGGTGTTATTCTAATGGGTCAGCCTTTATAGGTAAGTTGGCCCTTTTCTTTTGCAGCTCTTAAAATTTTTTCTTTGTTCTGTATGTTTTGTGGCTTGATTATTATGTGGTGAGCAGACGTTTTTGGGGAGTCATATCTATTTGGTTTTCTGTAAGCTTCTTGTATCTTTATAGGCATTTCCAACTTTAAGCTGGGAAAATTTTCTTCTATGATTTGATTGAATACATTATCTGTGCCTTTGAGCTGGTATTCTTCTCTTTCTTCTATTCCTATTATTCTCAGATTAGGTCTTTTCATGGTGTCCCAAATTTCCTGAATATTTTGTGTTATGGCTTTATTGATTTTAGTGTTTTCTTTGACTGATGTATCTACTTCTGCTACTGAGTCTTCCACGCCAGAGATTCCCTCTTCCATCTCTTGGATTCTGTTGGTTATGCTTGTATCTGTAGTTACAGCTCTTTTCTTCAGATTTTCTATTTCCATGTTTGCCTCATGTTGTGCCTTTTTATTGCTTCTATTTCAGTCTTTAGTACTGGAATGTTTCTTTCATTTTTTGGTTTACTTTTTCTTGGTTTTCTTTGAAGGATTTGTTCATCCCTTCCAATTTTTTGTTTGTATTTCCTTTTATTTCTTTAAGGGACTTTTTTTTATATCTTCTTTGAAGGCTTCAATAATCTTCATAAAGGTGTTTTTGATGTTGTTTCCTTCTGGTTCCTCTTCATTGTGCTGTTCAGGTCTTGTAGTTGTAGAACCCCCAGTTTTTTCTTGTGTTACCCTGTTGTTCTTTATATTGTTATGTGTATTTTTGTACTGACATCTGCCCATGGCAACTGAGCAAGGGGTCTGCTCAATCTCTCACTCTGCTCTGCCCAGGAGTCTGAATTTCAAAGCCTCAGTCATTCTCTGATGACACAGTTTCCCTGGAGGCAGAGCCCGGCCATTCTAGGTCATCTCTATTATGTGTGGCTGGAGGAGCCCCTCACAACTAAAACCAGCTCCTGTCTGCTAGGAACAGTCTGAGATCAGACTCTAGGAATTGACCCGGGTCTCTGAGAAGTTCTCTCTGGAAGGGTGGAAAAATATCTATTTAATTTTGCTGTCAGCCTGAGCCTTGTTTGGGGAAGCATGCTGACAATACCTGCCTGAGGAAAGAAATTTCAATGCCCACTGAACGTGCACAGGGAAATCTATACCATCTCAGGCTGTCTAGTTAGGCACTGTTTTTAAGATGGAAAACTTATAGGAGGAGTGTTATCTTCAGATTGTATTTACAAAGGAACAAATTGACTTTCAATGTGAACTACTGACCCTGACTTCCACCAATGCAATACTATTTGCTCTCCTCTCCTTTCATGGCATCACTCAGAGCGAGACAAACTTGCAAAACAAAGCTGGGCACCACCTTGTCCAGAATCATGATTCTCACAATTCCTGTTTATTGTCATTACTTGAGTGGAAATAACAGCATCTGGTTGCATCCAGAGTCCTTCCACTAACCATATAGGCATCGCCTGAGTATGGTAAAAGAGTGGTTTACATGTATCTTCAAGTTTATCAGCTTGACATAAAAGAGAATGAATTGAGGAGCACATGCCTGGGACCATGAAACTTAATTACCATAGGTCCTTTGGAATATTACATGGTTAAATAGCATCTACACAAATTATATACTAATTCAATCAGTTAAGATTATGAAAATGAGGAACAAAGACTTGCTATGTAGCAGTAACATCAAAGCTGGCCTTGGTCAGCCACTTTACCAAAACTAGGGCATGTTCTCTGGGGTAATGGTTGATTTTATTTTGTTTATTTGATGGGATCTTGCTAGGTTTCCCAGGATGGTCTCAAATGTGTGGGCCTCCTTGCTCAGCTTCTTCACTTTCTGGGGCTGCATATGAACTCTTGTACTTGACAAAATGTGCTGCTCTAAAATATATGAAGAGGATGCAAGTGTGTATGCTTTTGAATTCTAAGGTCTCAGGTCTCAGAGAATTGCATGTTCATGACCTGCCTGGGTTTCATAATAAGTTCTAGACCAATCTTGGTGTGATGGCTAATCTCCCTTACAAACTTACAAACAAAATCTGTAATCAAGCAGTACCCAGGTAGCTCGACCAACCTAGGAGGGATTATTCTTGAAATGATCATTTTAGTTAGGAAAAACTTTCTGAATCTCAGACCTTCTGATATTAGCTTGGATGACAATCCCCGGATCTGTGTCACATCTTCTGATGGCAACCTATCTAAAGAAACAAGCAAAAAGGATGCTTTTTCTTTTTGCCTGCTTGTCCTGACTCTTGCTTGCAAGATCATTCATTCACTGGTACTTGAGTCTACATTTTCTAGATCCCAATGTACACTGCATATCTGTTGAGGCATTCAGTCTCCTTTATTAATCTTTTGGGGTTTTTGAGTTTCCATTGGGTGCTATTCATGTTTGGGCTAGCCAGAATACAGCATGTAAGCGACATAAAAAAAAAATCCCACTCATGCTTAGATGGCTAGTTGATAGATTGATGGAGATATAGGGTGGTATGTGGTTGACAGTTATAAGTAGATAGATCAATAAACAAATGAAAGAGTCTATATATATATATATATATATCTATTGTTATTCAATCAATTCTGTGCCTCTAGCGAACCCTGTCTAATACACTTGGCTACCTTTGAAACCCCTTTCTCTCAATTGATAAATATAATGACTTAGTTTAAATCCATTTATTTGAAACAAGATTGCTTTATATACCTTATGTAAGGCTTAAACTCATGATGTGGCCTAGACTGGCCTTGAATTGCAGCATTTTGCCTGTCTAAACTTTCCATGTGCCAGGATTATAGACATATGCCTCCACACTCAATTTGGTAATGTCTACTGAGATAATACTATACAGAATGTTATCTATTAACTTTGAGACATTAGTTTATTACTTATGTATGTTTTCTGTTTCTATTATCATTCAAAGATGGAGATCATTTCTTGCCTGTTCCGTCTCATCAGAATAGACAGAGATATAAACATTTACAAACAGGAGAATACACTCCAGATATTTTAATCAGGTATGGCCCTAGAGCTGCTGACAGTTGTAAATATGTCTAGATAAAACAGGATCTAGCTGTCATATCTTATTAAAACTAATACTTACCCATACACGCATAATTAGCATTCTGTCTTTAGCATCTCAAAACTCTTTTCCATTTTTAAATTTGTTTAAGTTTGTAGTATAATCGCATTGTTTCCCTACTTTCTTTCCTCTTCACAAGCTCCCATGTATCCATCCACTCATGCTCTCATTAAAATTCGTGGCATCCATTCCCTTGTTATATGTGTACACTTATATTCCTAAATACACAAACACAGCTCATTCAGTCTGTCTATCGTTACTTGTATGCATGTTTTCGTAGATGACCATTTGGGAAGGGAGAAATTGTGATAAGAGTATACTCTGAAAACTTTTTTCACATTGTAAAAGATTGAAATGTTGCCGGACCTCACAACCAAAGTTCATAATACAACTTGAAAACACTTTCAAGATAAGGCTGGTAGACTACTGTGTGCTCAAATTGTTTAACCTGCCTATCAGACAATATAAAAACCAACCATACTTGCCTTGAATTTCCCATGTAATCAACTTATGTATGAATCCATGCCTCTGACCAAGAGTAATGCATATGGCATATGTATCTTTTCCTAAAATAGTAAAAGCAGAAGTGGAAAACAACTTCTGAAAATCTACCATAAAGATAGAAAGCCTCCACTTCATAGATGTTGGTTGATGAGCAATGTTATCTGGGTCAGTTGGAATCCATTAAGCCAAAGTCTTAATCCTTGATTAAGCTTTGTAAAGAGTCCTGAGAAAATGCCTCTTACTACTCTGCCTCAATGGACGCCCTGATATGGGACATTTTCTATACTGTTCAATAAATACAGAGTGAAATACTGTACAGTGAATATAAGTGAAAAGTGCACACCTTTAATCACAGCACTCAGGAGGCAGAGACAGGCAGATCTCTATGTGTTTAAGGACTCCATGATCAACAGAGAGAGTTCTGGGACAGCCAGGGCTACAGTAATTGCTATTCTAATTCAGAAGAATGACAACCCAAGAAAAATACAGAGCAAAACCATTTTTAAGAGAGAGAAATACACAGCTCATAGAGCAGACAGACACACATAGGAACAGACACAGACCAAGGCAACAGATTCGCAAGGCAGCCTTTAATAGGCAGGCATAGATTCAGACTTGTACAACACACAAAGGAGCAGAGGACACAGGGAGCATTCAAGTCTAGGCTGGTTCTTGGTTTAATGATTTCAATGAAGTAATTCTTTTATTTCTTTCCTTGATATAACAACAATGGGTCATTGGTAACTGGATGTTAGGCACTAATGTGTATAATGTGTGTAGATAATGAATTACTGTGATCTTCCCAGGAGAAGGCCACCTCTCCTGCTCTCATCTTTCCTCTGTTACTTCAGTTCTTTGTCTAGGGTTGACACCACCCTACCACACTAGCCTGTCTATGGCTATTCTCCTTGATCTGGTCAGGTTTAGGCAGCCATATTGTGCATAGCTTGAGACATTTCTAAGAGACACAATCTCACAGCAAACCTCTGTTCCTTTGGTTCTCACAATCATTCTGTCTCCATTTCAGCAATGATCCATGGACTTAGGTGCAAAAGATTTGTTGTGGATGTCACAGTTGAGACTGAGCTCCACAGCTCTGCCTTTTGCTCACCTATGGCTTTTATAAAGATCTCCCTCTATGGCAAAGAAAAGTCTCCCTGATGAGGGGTTAGAACCAAACTCATCTGTCGGGAGAAAAATAAATATGTATAGTGTACTTATATACAAATTTGTCTAGTTTAGTAAAGTGGTGTTGGAAGTTTCTTTCCAAGATCCATGACTTCAATAGCTCTGGGTAGCTGGCAAGGTTTACAGTACCAGCCATGAAGACTCTTGGCCATTCTTGTGTTCATCTACTTCCTTGTGCTTTTTCTTTGAATAGCTAAAACTGTGTGTCTTTTTCACAGCATTGTCCTAACCTTCTCTAAGTTGCCTTGGCCACAGTGATTTCTCACAGCAATAGAAAAATAACTAAGGCACAGGCCAAGGCCATTATACAGCTGTCTTCCAAAATATGTAATTGACACTCCTGTTTTTAGTATGTGCTACCATTTTCTCACCTGGACTCATATTTTCAGAGTCTGGCTTTTTGATAACTATATCATTCAGCTTTCATGAAGATATGCTTTGTGTATTAGGTGTATATGTCATCTTGGTTATGTTTTTGTTGCTGTGAAGAGGCACTATGAACATGGCAACTCTTATAGAGGTGAACCCTTAATTGGAGCTGGCTTACAGGTCAGAGGATTTGTCTATTATCACCATGGTGGGAAATGGCATGCAGGCAGAAATGGTGATGGAAAAGGAGCTGCGAGTCTTACATCTTGATAGGCAGGAAATAGGAAGTGGTCAGTTTCACTGGGTTTGGTTAGAGTATATATGAGACCTCAAAACCTGCCAACCCAGGGACACACTTCTTCAAACAAGGACACACTTATTCCAACAAAGCCATACCACTTAATGGTGTCGCTCCCTATGCTCTTATGGGGAGCAATGACATTCAAACTACCACACATGTTAATTTCAGAACAGCCATTTGAAAAATGGAATCTACAACTTTTAAATAAATATTTATGTTTTATTTTAAATAGAATTTAGGGAGCAGGGAATACACACACACACACACACACACATACACACACACACACACACACACACACACACACACACACACAGTGGGTGCAGATAGTGCAAAGAGAGACCACAGAGAGCATGAAACGATCTGTAATTGAAGTTGTAGACAATTGTGAGCTGCCTTACGTGGGTGCCAGGTTCTAAATAAGTTCCCTTAAACACTGAGTCTCCTCTTCAGACCCTATTGTTAATCACGTGTATGGGTGTGTGTGTCCTTGCCTATACATGTGAGTATAGTTTCCAATAGAGGTCAGGAGAAGGAGCTGGATCCCTTGGAGCTAGAATTACAGGTTGTTGGGATCTGTCCAATCTGGGCAATGGGACAGGTCCTCCAGGAGTGTAGTTTGTATTTATAACCACTGACTCAGGACTCCTAAAAGCTATTTTTGCCTTATTCTTTAAAAGATATTCTTCTTGTGGGATTCTCATTTATATAACCATCTACATATCTTAGTTTTCATGCAGCACTATGATATGAGGCACCGAAACATAAGCAATGCAATGGTTTGTAACTGAAGCTCATTCTTATCTCTGGGATTTTCTCTTTAATCCATGTTATACGATCTTAAGATTCATAGAGGAGCATACTGTAACTTCTATATCATAACTTTAATAAAAGTATGATTTCCTAGACTACAGAGGCGGTTCAGCATATAAGAGCACTGGTTGTCCTTCCAGAGGTCCTCTGTTCAATTCCCAGAACCCACAAGATGTCTCACAATACCTAAATTGAGATCTGGTGTGCCTGTGATGTTTCTTGCATGCAGACAGAGCACCTATGTATTAAAACAAAATACATGGATAAGTGTTTTTTAAAAGGCACAAATAGAGTATAATTGCCTATAGAAAATATCATGTGAGACATGTTAATATGTACAGTATTGATTAAAACAGCATTATTCTGTGTTGTTATAACTCATATTTTTGGTTATTAAAATCTGTTATCAGCCTACTGCAGTGCTTCCTCTAATACTTTTGTGTGGTGACATATTTTATGTTTAATAAAATCAGCCTGGAATATCAGAGATTAGATTAACCCGCAGTCAAACCAGGAGTGTCAGAGTGGTAACTCACGGCTTTAATCCCAGCACAGGGACAACAGTTGGTAATTCAGGCCTCTAATTTAAGCTAAAGAAAGTCCAAGTGGTGACCTATTCCTTTAATCCCATAACTCCTGAGACAGAGATCTTTCTGTGTTTCTGTGAGTTCTAGGACTAACATTCCAAACAGTACGAGTTCACACTTTTACTCCTAACTCTAAGATTGTGATGCAGAGTTGAACCTGGAAGTGGAGCAACTGGGCAAAGAATATATTTAAGGCAGGCACAAGAAGAAATTGAGGTACTCTGTAGAAGCCACAAGTTAGGCCGAGGACTCATGAAGATGAGCTCTTACCCTGAGAAGTTGGCTGGGTGAGAATTGTCTGTTTCCTCTCTCTGATATTCCTACCTTTCCCCATTATCTGGCTCTGGTTTTCATTAAATACCAACTAGAATTCATGTTTCTCTTTTGAAGATCTTCATGTTGGTCACTCTGGAGGTTTTCTTCCATTTGTGTGAATATGCATTCCTTTGGTTTTTCTCATGTGTAAACCATGAAACATAGGCAGCCATAGTGTCTCAGTCCTGTAATCCCAACAGCTGGTAAACTGAGGAAAGAAGATTGTCATGAGTTTGCATCCAACTTTAACTCATAGTGAGTCCCAAACTACCCTGAGGTTCACAGGAAAACTCTGTCCCAGAAAGAAGAACCCTAGAGAATTTTAAATTCCAGCTAGTAAAAATAATTATCATACGCATGTATCCAGATGATTTACATATATGAATGCTCCAGTGTAACAAACACCTGGATCAAAACATCAAGGATTTCCTAGGCTGGGTGATGGTTCTGTGGTTCAGGGCTCTTGCTCTCTCATAAAGTACCTGGTTCAATCCTCAACACCCATACTGTGACTCACAACTCTCTCTATCCCGTTTCAATTTATCTGATAACGTTTTCTGGACTCTGCTGTCAGCTCACTTGCACATAGGGCACATACATGCATTTAGGTAGAAACTCATACATACACACAAAAGTAAATCTTCAAAATTAATCCAACATCAGTAATAGCATGTCTTGTGACTTTATAGGCAGTAGGATTTTAAGAGTCAAACCATCTGATATCTATCACTGAACACAAATTTTAGTGTTTTGAATACATTGTCCATGAAATCATGTAGAGTTTTATGGTATGTGTCTAGAGGTTTGTTTTTCTGTGCGGTTATAGTGTTTAGTTATGTTTATTGAAGTCTGTACATATGTGTCTGGTGATACCTTGTATATTATGTTTGTATGTCTGTTATTACCAATGGCATGTAGGACTTTTCAATATGCCTTTGAGTATTTTGTCATGCTTTAAAATATTAGGTACTTTTATATCTATATTATCATTTGAACAATATCCATTACATTCTCTCAATGCCAATGCTGCCTGGAAAAGATTATAAACACACCTAAAATTAAACAAATTTGAATTTATTCTTCATTGCAACAAGGAAAATATAACATGGAAGACTATGGAGCTTATGATGATAATATTATATAGAAGTCAATAATATACTTGACTTCTATTAGGTGATTTTGGAGAGAAATGTTTAAGGAAGTGAGGCTTTACTCTGAACTGAATATTGTTTGGAAGCAGTTGTTCAGATATCTGCTTGACAGAATTGATTTGACCTTGCTAACCTATTCTACCTCTTCTCCTCCATTACTGGAGTCCATATAAAGGGTCTCCCAATCTCGGGTTTATGCTTGGTATTTGCAGGTGCAGAGTCTATCTCTACCTCACTGAGAAATGTCTGTGGCTGTTGTCCTCTGTCAAAGGCTGGACGTCCAATTCCAGACACTGTCCCCTGTGACACATACCATGGGAGTAGGGAATAGGATGACTGAAGGGCTCTGTTCTTGTCAGTAATCAGCTATTGCTGAAAAACAGTGGGCATAAAATGCCCCCAAATTTGTAATGCATTTGTTTACTCACTTGTGAAATTCAACCCAGGGCTTTGCACATGCATGACAAACATCACCAGGGGGCTACAGCTCTAGAGATAACTGAGACTTCTCTGCTCCAGGATGCAGTCATCCTAGGCTTGGTTCTAGGATGAAGAGTGGGTTCAGGTGTCTCACTGTGAAGCCCAAGCTGAATCCCAAGCATATCCAGAGAGCATCATCTTCTGGCAGTTTCAGAAGAGCGAGGACATGAGGAAAACCACATAATCACATTAAATTCTCCCTTTGCATGATATTGCCTTATATTCCCTTAAAAACAAGTGAGTAGAATCCTAGACTCCATGAAATAAGCAAGTACCCTCTACCAGAAGGGTGGGGTGATATACACGAGTGTTTGCTGAACACCAACAAAACAAATAACCATAATAATTCTTCACATAATATTTTGCCTTCTTGTGAATGACCAGCCAGTTCAGCATGTAAAAACAAACAAAAACAACTTGTTGAGATTTTGGTGACCTGAGTTTGATTCCTTGGCACACATGGTTAAAGTTTAAAAAAAATGACTTCTAGAAAATTTTACCTTACCCTCCACACATGTACCAAGTCTGGGATGGACCTCCCTTCACAAATCCTAGAAACATTATACTTTTCAAGTCTATATGATATAGTTAGGGTATAGTTCACTGAGAGAACATGTTCCTACAATGCAAGACACTCTGATTTTGATATCCAGCACAAAAGGGCTATGCATTCATTAAGCCTCTCCCTCCTACTGCATTTCAAACTTATTTTTAATAATTTATATGTGGGCTGGAGAGATGACTCAGCGGTTAAGAGCACTCGTGGCTCTTCTAAGCAACCGAGTTCAGTTGTCAGCTCCTATGTCAGAGAGCTCACAATGGCCTAAAAGTCTAGTTCCAGTGGATCCAATGTCTCCAGTCTTTGCAGTCATCTGTGTTCATGTGCACATACTCCGTATACACTAATACACACAATTAAAAATAATGTAAGCCCAATTCAAAATTTGTGTGTGTGCCCTTACTTGAGTGTCCTTCCTGTGGAGACCAGAAGAGGACATTAGGTCCCCTGGAATGGAAATTACAGGCAGTTGCAACAGCTGACCAGTCACTCCAGCTCTACACCCACCCCAGCCCTGCTGTCTCTTATATTAAGTACCTTTTATGCTTTTGTTGATGTTGCTGGTACATCCCTCCTTTCACAGGCCATATTCCCACTCTGACATCAACCACTCCCCACTTCTTGTCAATTATACACACACACACACACACACACACACACACACACTCACATACATACACACACAATTTTCTTGTTTTATGTTTTTATGCAGACCTTTGGAAGGAGTTAAATATGTATTGGACAAAAATATTGAGCAGTGACAGTCGTCTGCATAGTATCTTTCTTAACAATCATCTGAAAATCTCTTTGCAAATATAAATATGGATCCCTCTTATTCCAATGTACCTTTTTGTTTAGTTGTGTTCCATTTTGATTTTTTGCTGTAGCCCTGGGTGTCCTGAAACTTACCATCAAGGCCAAGTTTTCCCAAATTAACAGCAATTCTCCTTCCTTAATCTCCTACATACTGGACTTACAGGCATGAACAATAGTGTATAGTTTCCTCATTTCTTTCTAAATGTTGAAATCTGTTCCATGGTATCAATTCTGTCCTGTTTATGGGTAAAGCATATACTATACCATGCTGTGCTTTGCAGATTCCCACATTTTGAGGGAGACACAAATTACTGCTGATATTGGCATATGTGCTGCTTAAATTCACAGCAGAATTGCTGTCAAGGAAAGTTCTAGCAGTAATAGGACATACAATTGCCTCCTGATAAAACCAGTAACTAGTTCTTTATATGAACAAAAGTGATTTCTTCAATCAGCATATTGGAATGGCATGCCAGCATTAAACATCTCCACATGTCTGGGAGACCTGCATCACAAGTGCATGTTACTTCATCTTTTCCCTCTAATCAGTCCTACTTGCCTTGCTCAGTATATCTGTTGTCAGTGAGTCTTTGCCATGAGACTACGCTCTTGTACACTGTAATATCTATCACTGTAAATATTGGTTTAATAAAATCCTCATTGGTCAAGTAGTAAGACAAAAGTAGAGGCTGGGCTACCAGACAAGGAGAATGATAAGAAGCAGAGGACAAGAGCAGCAGAAACCAGGGAGGAACAGAAGAAGAGGGATGAGAATGTGGCAATGAACAAAATGGTACCAAGTCACATGGCTAAAGAGAAAGAGAAATTTGGGATAACTAAGGAGATATCGAGTAGTAAGCCTGGGCCACAGAACAATCAGCTAGCAATTAATATAAGTCGCTGTATCTTTATTTGGGACTGAAGAACAGTGGGACCTGCTAGGAGGGTGAGAGAAAATTCAGACTACAATCGCCTGTATCCAAGGAAAGTGAATTTAGCGCTTGGTGCTAGTAGTAGTCTCAATGAACAGATTATAGGTGGGATTTGAAGCCTGAGATGCCTGATGACAAAAGGTGAA